>PVHY01009146.1:0-57885 GCA_004024945.1 Uropsilus gracilis | reverse complement strand
TACATGAAAATTTACAGTGGTAAATAAATATATGATACCTGTCCTTACAGAGAACAAAGCAATTTAGCATTATGCAGGAAAAGTTTTAAAATGATTCCCACCCTTGACCTGGTGATTCCACTCCAAAAGAATTTAGAAATCTGTTACTAAAGTAAGAATTAGAAATGCATATCAAAAATAAAGATTCTTGAAGAAATTAGATTATTGGAGCATTCTTTGCAAAACGGGTGGGGGGAGCAGAAACAAAGCAGGTGTGATTATAAATGATTGCATTCTCACATAATGGTATCCTAGTCAGGAATCGTTAACTGCATGCTGAGGAATTTTTTACTGCATGGGGAAATGCCAACATTATAACACTAGGTGAAAACACCAAAATACAAAATCATATCAAGTACTCGCTTAGCTAGTGCTCAGAGAGGACAAGAAAGAAATGAAAGCAAATTTAGGTACTGGTTTGTGATTAATTTTTCTAACATTTTGAATACTCAAAGGAACATGCAAATCTGAAAAACAAATTGAACATCAATTCTTCAGTGTTTTTGCTCCGGGTGGGCTCTGAAAATGAACCAGCAGAGTGGGAGGAGGTAGGAATGGGCTATGATGGGAGCAGAGTCGAGACTACAAACAGTTCTCATTCTGCCCAGAGGAACAAGGTCCCGACTGTGCCACAGGCTACATTCTGCTACATTCTGTCAGCGAGGTGCATTCTGGGAGACACACCACAGTCTCTGAGGGAGCAGTGAGGTGCATTCTGGTAGATACAACCACGGTCTCTGAGGGAGCTAGTGAGGGATGGCAGGACTCCAGCAGCTTCCTTCCCCCAAGCCAGGAATGCAGCCCCGGACCACCTCCCTACAGTTAATGTCACACAGGCACTCAGGGTCTGGCTCCAGGACTTGGCAGCTGACTTGTTTAAATCCCTGGAAAAGACACACAACCTAAGGTTTACTTTGCTAACCATTTTTAGTGCCCAACGCAGTGGGGTTGATCCATGGACACCGTTATACGATCATCACCACCACCACGCAGCTCCAGAACATTCACATCTACCCCAGCTGAAATCCAGTTGCATCAAACATGAACTCCCATGCCCCTTCCTCAGCATCTGGAAACTACCATTCTCTTTCTGCCAGTCCCAGACAGCCCCCACCCATTATAATGAGCATAATCCCAAAATTCACTACAATGCCGGTCAAGAGGGACTTGGGACTTGGGGTCTCTAAGGACCTCCCATTGGTGGAATCACACCCTCTCATCTTTTGTGTCTGGAATTTCATTTAGGCAATACCTCTAAGGTTGATCCAAGTTGTAATTTATGGCAGTTCCTTCCCCTGTAAGGCCAACATTCCATGGTATGTTTTCATTTAGTCCCGTGTTGCTTGTCCATCCATCAGTGGTCACACAGGTGGCGTCTGCCTTTTTTGTTATTGTAAATAACGTGTCTGCTGACAGACACACTTGAGTTGCCTGTAGTTTGAAGCTAAACCGATCATGCTAGGCCATCACTTTGGGAAAGTCTTTTATGGACCTCCTTCTTCGCTTCTCTTGGGTAGAGAGAAAGCTGGAGCATCACAGAATTTTTTAAAGGACCTCAGAAATGCCCAGTCCCAGACGGCCCCCACCCATTATATTGAGCATAATCCCAATATTCACCACAATGCTGGTCAAGAGCATCTGGGCCACTCTCTCTAGCCAAGGCGTGTTCAGTCTCCATGTGCACACTGCGCAGAATTTAATTAACTGCATTGAGGAGAGTGACACCAGGACAACTTAGAGCAGTGGTAATATGGAGGGGTTTATGGCCACATATTAAAACTAAAGCCATAGGGAGACTGGCTTGGAGCCAGACAAATCAGCAGCAAGAAGGGTAAAGATGTGTTGAAAATAAAATTTAATTTTCCAGCTGGGTTATGAGCAAGTCAAATTCCGGCTTCACTGTGGGGTCACAGCCTAACAAATGAGGTGGGCGCACAGGATGGCATCGGAGGCCCGAGTGAGCAGCGGACCGAGGAAGATTTAGCAGCCCCACATGTGGGCTGGATCCTTAACAAGAGCCGCCTCAACGAAGGATGTTAAGTCTGTGTCCTCTTTTGCATAAATCCTTATAGTCGCAATCCGGGGGAGTCACCTGGAACCTATTTAACTAAATCGCTTTTCACAACAGGTCAGACACAGCGGGAATTAATCCTCTCTTCACCTGGAGCAGGAACGTCACAGGCCCAGCCAGGCCCAGCCTGGGGGCAAATCCTTTTCATTAGCAGCAGCCTAGTGGTTGACTGTGTGGTCACTGCCAGACCTAAAGTAACCCCTCTCCTGCCTGGTTCCTAGACATGTTATTCCCACTTCCATTGGCTCTGCCACATGGCATTTGTAGGGCAAATGATTATCAGGGTTTTTCACATCCTCCCTCCAATTAGCCCCTATGACCAACACCTGTGGTGTTGTGCTCTTCCCATAACGAGCACACGGTCCAATAGGTGTGCGTGTGTGTGGGCAGGCCCACCTGGGCCTGGGAGGAGAGGATAAAAGCGCAGTGTCACGCTGGTTGGAAGACTCTGTTGCTTGCCGCCCTGGCCTGGTGAGGAAGGGAAAGAGGGAAGGGAAGAGAGAAAGGAGGGAGAGGGAGAGAGAGCAAGCCTCAAGGGGAAACCCAGGGGTAATCAAGGAGAGACTCAAGTGGCTGTTTTCTTTGCTGGCTATTTTCCCCTGTTCACTGTTGAACCTGTGAAGATGATGCCAAGAGCTCTGACATTCTTTAGCTCCTAGAGCCGAGGAACCTACCTAGGTCATTGGGATACTTGCAAAACACCAACCTCTCCAGGCCTTCCCACATTTTACACATTTACCTCCTTCTCAGCTGACCTTTTCTTTCTGCCTGCCAACAGAGTCACCACCCTCTCCCCAGGCTTGCCCCAGAGGCCATATGCCAGCTCACCCTGCATACCCAACAGCCTTCCCCGGATGCCATCTGCCCTGTTTCAGCTCTGACAAGCTGTGGCCACCACAACTCGTTCCAGGGCACAGACCTCGGCTTCCTGTTGAATGAATCTGCTAGGATGGCCCTAGCAAGAGCCAGCAGCTGAGTGGCTTGAACATCAGAAATCTTGCCTTGCCATTCTGGAGACAGAAGTCAAAAAGTCAGCAGGGCCAGGTTCCTGAAGGTTGGAGGGAAGGATCTGTTCTGGGTCTGTCTCCTGCCTGCTGGTGGTTCCACGGCTTGTGGCTACCTGGCTCTAGTCTCCCATGGCATGCTCCCACCATGTGGCCGTCTCTTCAAGTGGCATCCTTCTTATAAGGATGTTGGTCATACTGGTAAGTGGCCTACCCTTGTCCATCTTAGCAGTTACATCTGCACCAACTCTGTTTCCCAACACCACCATATAGGAAACCATTGCTGGCGAGGATATGGGGCGATCAGAACCCTTCCATACTGCTGCAAGAATATGGGAACAGCCTGGTCACTTAACACTGTGGAATGTAGACAAACTGTGGAATCCCACCTGCCAGTTCAAGTCATGCCCATGAGAAAAGAAAACCTGTGCCCCCATACAAAAAAAAACTTGTCAGGAATATTCACAGCTGCATCATTCATAAGAACCAAAAAATAACAATAATTCAAATGTCCATCGACTGATGAACAGATGAATCAAATGTGGTCTACCCAGGAAATGAATTATTATCCTTCAATGAAAAGGAATGGTAGTGACATGCTAGAGTGTGTGTGAACCTTGAGAGCATGATGTTAAATGAAAGAAAGTCATCGTGAAAGACATAGAGGTGATTCCACTTGTATTCAATATCCAGAATAGGCAACTCTTTGAAGACAGAAAGCACATTAGTGGGTGCCAGTGGCTAGGTGGATGGATAAATTGGAGGGCGATCACTAAGGAATGCAAGATTTGGGGGGGGGAATAAAAATGTTCTAAAATTGGTCAAAGTAATGGATACATAATAATGTGAAAATACTAAAAATCAAAAATTGTATACTTTAAATGGGGGAATTGTAAGTATGTGTAGTACATCACAGAGTGGAGCTGTGTAAAATGGTAATTTAGTCCTTAAAAGGAATCTACTGTTCTCTGCATTTTAGGGATTCGGAAGCCACTGCACAGAGGATTAAAGAGAGGAAGCCGGGTCCTGTTGAATATTTCTACATCTATAAAAGAATTTCATCCACCTGCTACTCTCTGAGGAGACAAAGCAAAATAATCATCTACCCGGATAAAAATAAGGTTAGTTTTCTTTGATGTATGGTATATCAAAATAAATTGCAGATGCTTTGAAGACTTAAATATAAAAACCAAGGCACACCGCTAGAAAAAAGTAGGGAATCTCAAAGTAAAAAGGATTTTTTAGTATAAAAACATGAAAGAAATGGCAACTGAGATGAATGAAGTTATACTAAACAGTGAATTTTTAAAAAAAACTCATGAACAAAATTAAAAGTGGAAAGACAAGCAGAGAGAAACCCTTCAACGATGGCTTTGAAAGCAAGTTCTAAACCTGAAAAAAATGACCCCCAAACATATACAATATTCAACCTATCAGTCAAAATTATAAAACAATGAAAAATTTAAAAATCAAAATTTCAAGGTTTAAAAAACAATGCAAAGTGTTAGTGTAAACATAGCACATTCTCGGCATTGTTTCATTTCATGTTGATAAAAAGCCCAGTAGATTTTTTTTTAAATGATGGTATTTGAGAACCTGCCCTCATTGTTTCACTTAAAATCCCAGTTTCCAATGACTTTAAGCTAAGATTCACTGCTGTGGTGATAGGGTTCTGGTAGCCTGCCTTACTTACCCTGGGGAAGGGCAGAGCAGGGCAGGGAGGGGAAGCTGGGGAAGTCAGAGAGAAGACAGAAGGAGATCAAGAAGGGGAACCAGAGGAGGCAGCAGAGAGACATGTGAAGAAGCTGCACATGCTTCTCAGCCTTGGGCTTGTACCAGAGACTTGGCAGATGTGGAAGGAGACTCATGAAAGAGATGTGGGTGAAAAACCCGTGTCTTGACTTGTATTTTGATTTTGCTCTTTTCCGTCCAGACCAGCCGGGCCCTTTCTGCCCCTTTCCTATGGTTCCCCGTCAGAAGGTGGCTTAGACTTGTGGCAGGCTTATGGACCTTAGTGATTCTGTTTAAACTAACCTTGTTTAGCTGTATGCTTACCCATGAGGGGGTGGGTAACTTGGGGTGCTTGATTTGGAAGCTGTTCTTTCTCTTCTCTTTATTGCACACTAATTGTATTAGTTATTTTGGAGCGCCTATGCACGATAGAGTATGTTTTGTCTTCATGTTGCAGAACTTATTTAGAGCAGGCAGTTTGGAGGATCTGGGATATCCTCACACTGCCCTTAACACTATCAAATAGATAATCCTCCTCAAACTCATAAAAAAGCAAATTTAGATAATATTTCTGGAACACCATTTGTACATAAGCAACACTTACATAATGGTACCTTCAACTAAGAGTCCCATTTAACAATTTATCCTCAACCAGCAATGAAATAAACACATAATGATTTATATGTATGGATAGGAATTTATAACACCCAGAAATGAGAAACCTCCTAAATATGTAAAAATAAGTAAACAGTTTTAAAAACCATGATCAATCTGAATAATCTGTAAACAAACTATATGTACCAGTTTAAAAGCTGCTGGATGGCATAAAGAAATACATGCAATGAAACATTAGGTGGAAAAACACCCAACAAAATTGAACATGCAATGTCTTAATTCTGAAATAAGTGGATATGCAGACATATGTGCACTGGAAAAAAGTATTGGAAAAGAGTATTGAAAGAGACGGTGCTTGACATATAGTAGGTCCTCCAAAATGTAGAATTTTTGAGAACAAATGTGAGAAAAGTATACAGTGACTTTTAGAAGATGGGATTTGGAGTGATTTTTGTTTTGTCTATGACTCTGTACATTTTCCAAATTTATATAGACAACATGAATTATACGTATAGTCAGAAAATAACAATCAAATTTTTAAAAGGTGTCAAGATGTCAAGTAAAATACAGACTGACAGCTGTCCATCATGTCTAATTTGTAGGCAAAAACAAAGAACAATTAAAAATTCAAATAAACAAAAACAGAACAAATAGTTTGGAGGGGTTAGGGAACAGGGAAACAAGTTTTTTGTATCCTGCCCCTTAGATTTGTGAGCTTAGAGTTGATTTTTAGTCCATTGTCCCTGGGTGGAATGAAACCCCAAACTGTTGTCAACAACAAAAGCATTTAAACAGGTTTTCTTTTTTTTTGGTTTCCTGGTCAACAATTTACTACTTCTTTCATCGGAACAGGTTGTCACTGCTGGTTCATAACAGGTGGGAAATTGCAGTTGTTTCGCCAAAAATCACAAGAACATTTCAGAGGCAAGGAGGCCCCTGTGTAAAGCATGGGGCAGGTGCTGGTCCTCCAAGGCCACTTGCCTTCGATGGAAACCAATAGAAACCGCTCCACATTTGAATTTGCATGTGCAGAACCTGGATTACTTTTCTCCCTTTGGCCACCAACATAATCACAGCAAATGAACCTGGACAGTGAAAGTCCTTAATAATGCACAAAATGACCCAAATTTCTAGAGCAGAGATATAAAATTGTAACATTGAAATCCTAAAACGCTCTTAGTTAGGAGAGCCAGGCTGTCTCATAATCTGCCGATAAGAGTAGCTAAAATGTTTCTAGAGAACAGCTGAGCCACAGATAATAAAGAAGATCTGGGATCGTTTCTGAGCCAAACAAAATAATGTGATTCATATTAGTCAGCTGCATTATGTGGCCAGAGTCATTCTGTCTGGTTTATCCCAACACCTACTCCAGGAGATTGTATTCTCTGCTCTGATTGGCATTCATGGCCTTCAGAGTATGGTTTCTGCAATATTGTGAACTAGAGGAAATATATGGATTTGGTCATTCAAACACCAAAATATATTTCTCTGACATGTTTTGATCTCTATCTGTAGTTCCAGAGTCACAGCTTCCTTAGAACAAGTGCTGGGTGTTGAATGAGTCCCTTATTTTACTGGTGAAGGTAACTTTTGGAAAACACCCACAGGGGGAGTCCTGAATACCTGGGATACCAACAAGCACAGAGTGTGGAACTTTAAATCCCAACCCCTTCCTTCCTGGGAGGAAGAACAAGGTAAAGTTCAATTACTAACATCTGTGACCTAGTCATTCACATTTGTGTAATGAAATCTTCATTTAAAAACAAAAACAAAAAAAAAGGGACTGCAGAGAGTTTCCAGTTTAGGCATTTACCAAGATTTGGGAAGAATGGTGCACCTTGAGAGGGCAGAAAGCTCCACCCCCTTGACCCACACCTTCCTTGCACATCTCTTCCATCTAGCTGTTGACTTGTAACCTTAAGAATTCTTTGTAGGTTTTAGTCCAATTTTCCCAGCACCATTTATTGAAGAGACTATCTTTGTTCCAAGTACGTTTTTCCCTCCTTTGTCAAATATAAGTTGACTATACATGTGTGGTTTTATTTCTAGGCACTCAATTCTGTTCCATTGGTCTGCTTGTCTGTTGTTGTACCGGTACCATGCTGTTTTAATTATTATGGCTTTGTAGTATATCTTCAAGTCTGGAATAGTTAGGCCTCCATTCTCTCTTTTTTTGGCTAGGAGGCTTTTTGATATTCGAGGTCTTTTGTTATTCCATATGAACTTCTGTAATTATTTTTCTATCTCTTTAAAGAATGTTGTTGAAATTTTTATAGGGATTGCATTGAATCTGTAGATTGCTTTGGGAAGGATGGTCATTTTGATGATGTTAATTCTTCCAATCCATGAGCAGGGGATGTAATTGACTATAACAACATCCTCACACCATGCACAAAAACCAACTCAAAATGGATAAAAGACTTAAATGTCACACCCAAAACCATAACATACATAGAAGAAAACCTGGGCAAAACCCTCTATGAATTACAATTCAGAAATCCCTTTCTAGAAACATCTACAAATGGCAAAAAATTGAATGTAAACATAAACAGATGGGACTACATCAAACTAAAAAGCAAAAGAGACAATACAAGTACAGTACAGCAAAAGAGACAATAGAAAAAACTAAAAGAAGTCCATCAGAATGGGAAAAAATTTTTGCCCTACACAAGAGTGATAAGGGTTTAATAACAAAGATCCACAAGGAACTTACACAATTAAAAACAAAACAAGAAACCCAGTCAAAATGGGGAGAAGAACTAAAAAGACACTTCTCCAAAGAGGAAATACAAATGGCCAACAGGCACATGAAAAATTGTTCAATGTCACTAGCAATAAGGGAAATGCAAATCAAAACCACAATGAGATACCACCTTACACCAGTGAGAATGGCCCACATTAAAAAAAAACAGGCAACAAGTGCTGGTGTGGTTGTGGAGAGAAAGGAAAGCTCTTACACTGCTGGTAGGAATGTAAACTGGTCCAGCCACTATGGAAAGCGGTGTGGAGGACCCTCAAACTAATGAAAATGGAACTACCCTTTGACCTAGCAACCGCTCTTCTGGGAATCTACCTAAAGGAGACCTCAGTATGGGTACAATGGGACACCTGCACTGGCATGTTTATTACAGCACTATTTATAATTGCAAGGACATGGAAACAACCCAAATTTCCCAAAACAGATGAATGGATGAAAAAGATGTGGTATATATACACAATGGAATATTACTCATCAATTAAAAATGACAAATTAGATGAATTTATGATAACATGGACACATCTAGAAGAAATCATATTAGCAGAAACAAGTCAAAAAGATAAATACAGACACCAAGTAGTTTCCCTATTATATGGGACTTGGGAAAGACAAACAAAAAGCTATGAAGAAAAGTCAAAAACACAACAAAAAAAAAAGCTAACAACCAAATTGAAGTACACAACTCCAGGTGGCGGGGGGAGGGACAGAGGGTGAATGATATGGGAGGATGGGGAGGGTGAATCCCAGGAATTACAAAGATGTGACATTTATATTTAAATAAATTATTTGATGTTTAAAAAAAAAGAAGATACAGAACAGAAACTGATGGGAAAAGACTACTGCCCAAAAAAGGGGAGGGGGGCTTGAAGAACTAAATCCACAGATTAAGAAATATATTAATAATTATAATTCAGGAAAGATGATTATGAATGACATTTATATGTATCTTGGTTATACTACTGAAATCAAAGATTAAAAAACAATTTTAAGCAAAAAAAAGAATTCTTTGTAATACGTGGTGATCTAGTGAGTAAATGGGTAGAAGTTAACTACAGTATCATGAATCGGGACATTCACTTGACTCATCGGTGTGGGTGGAGAGCTGGGTAAAAGTTAACTGTAGGGGAATGTTAATGAAATACTACTACCAGCATCTTGCCACCTCCAATGTCCTTTTGGACTCCCAGAGTGGCTCACATCAACCTGAGTCTTCACAAGGTGCCATTTCCCCTGCTGCTCCATGTTTGCTCCTGCTCCTGAAGATCAAGACCCTAAACCAGACCTGGCTCAAGTAAAACATTGCTACTAAGCTGAGGGTTCCCTGCTTCATTTTACACCTGTTTCCCCAGGAGGAGCCCTGAATGACTTTTGAAGAGGGCCGTAACTAACCAGTCTTCTGAATACAGCAGCAGATGCTTGAAGTGTCTGGTCTCTTATCTGACTCCTTCACACAACACCTTATCCAACCTGCTCAGAAGGCATTGGCAACTCCTGCCCTGGGAACTGTATTAGTCCATCCCTTGCTCTCCTGTCTTTGTTCAGACAAGGAGGTTTAGGAGTCGCAGCCTCACACTGTGACAGCAATCTCAGACTACACGAATCATAAACATAGAGAGCCTTCAGAGCTTTAATGTCATATCTTCTCTCACTTTTATTCAGTTTGGAATGTCCACAGGAATAACAGAAAGAAATAAATGCTTCCTAGTTGCAGATGTGTGCTATGAGAATTCATGGAGAATGTGTCAGAACACAGCTTGTGAGTGCTCCCATTCCTCCCAGTGGAATGATTTCCACAAGAGGTCAGGTCATTCTATCTGTAGGTCACAGTGTGAACAGTGCTCCCTGGAGTTGTGCACCTAGAATGCACTGAGAGGTCTTCAACCTCCTGGTTCCCATTCAAATTAATGGAGGTTTCCATTTTGATGAATATTTTGGACCAAAGTCAAAATTTATGTGCCAAATTATGAGTTGACCTGGAAGGAATTTTCCCAGAATAGCATGATCTTTTAGCACTCCACAAGTCTGATGCCCAGCATGGCCACAGCAAAAGAGATGATGAGAATGACCATGAGAATGAACACATGAGAAACATGTGCTCATTTTTTTAAATAGCTGTCATTGCATCTTATCCAGAATTGGAACCAGAATTGGATTTTAGAAACAAAACTAAGAGATACTCACAGATTAGTGTGAATTCATTATTTTGCTGGGAAGATAATTCAACCCATTATGCCTTATGGTAGGTTGGCAACATCATCTGCACCTACAAAGGACAGCTTCATTACCATCATCTAAATTTCATACCACAGGCATATCTTTATCTAATTTTCTTTGTTTCAACAAATTATTCAAATTTGTTAAAATGTCCAGCTGTTCCTAGACTAAGTTGAATAAATGAATAAATGACTTTTAAGGTTTGTCTCACTTCTGAAGGATGTTTTGTCCGGCACATACTGCAGGATTCCTCTGATTTCTACAGATGAGGTTCTGCAGGGATTATCTCAACCCACAGTCTTAAGTGTTGACTTCCATTATTGATAAGAAAGTTGATGGCAATGCCAGCTCCATAAACAAGACTTTAAAGAGCCCAGATCACATCCATCAGATGCATATGTATGAGGTTCTCTATTGATTCTGTGAGAGTTGGCCTAGCACAGCCGCGTGGGGAAAGTCAGGGAGTCACAGTCCTTCGCTTATTCAAATGCAGAATTTGCTCCATAAGGACCTTGGATCCTCAATCAAACATCACAGTATACTGGTTTAGATATTAATTTGTTTTCTCCTTGTCCTTTCCTATTTTCTCCCCCGATTGACGCTGTCAGCATCAGAACATTGGGTACACGAAGAGCCAGGAAGTGCCAGCCAGACATTTCCCCTACTTGATTTAGTTTCAAAAGCTTAAGCATTTTGAGAAAACAAGAGTTTGAGGAGAGAAGTGAGCTTCTGGGGGGAAATGTAGACAGAAGGAACATTTTTCTCAGATTAAAAATGAACTCCCAAATGTGAGGAGTAGAGGTTAGCGTCTTCTGCAACCTCCAGACCTGCTCTGACCTTTAAAAATGCTTCTAAAGTGTGCCGGGTCCTCAGGACAACTGTCACACAGTCTCCCAGGGATGTGGTTCTCAACCTGGACTCTAGGGTCTCAAAGATTCTAAAACCCCAAACCTGGCTCAGAGGCAGCAAGGGAGTTTCAGGTATGAAGGGTACATAGGAACCAACAGTGAGTGTCTCCCTTTCCACTTGCCTTTATCCAACTGGACTCCAGGCACAGTTTCTAGAAGAAGCTTGGATGGGGAGGTATCCTAAAAATACCTCTTGTTTTCCCACCAGCCAAGCAAGAAAGGACAAAGTTAAGTTGATTTCAAAATGTTGAAGACACCAGGCATTCCTGGCCCTCCCAGGTTGTGAATGGAGATTCCCTTCCACTGTGCTCCCACCCCCGTTCCTCACCCACACTAATAAATACTAAACAGAGACATAACCTCTGTGCAAAGAAGACTTTAGCAAATATACAAGGCTGCCAAAGCCAAGGAGCCTTATCCAGCCAAATGATTACAGTTTGGGTTTTATTTCTAAGTGTCTTTTTAGCATTATGTTGTCACCTATAATAAGTAGCACTTCTTGTGCAAGTGGTAGAAGATCCTAATTGGCCCTGGTGAAGAAATTTTTCAGACGTTTCAGGAGGGAAGGATGAGCAGCATATGCAGTTACACTAATGGTTTCATTTTTTAAGACACTGAGTATTGTTTATGTGCTGTTCTTATTTTATTGCTCGTAGATTAACAATTGCTCATCCCAAGAGTGGGGGAAGGGGGAGCATCTCTTTTACTGGCTGCTGTGAGCTGCCTTGATTGGTTTTTCCCTCTCCTACCGAGGTCAATAACCAGCTCTGATATGATTTCTGCTGAATCAGTTTGCTGTGATTTGTCTTGTCCTCCCGCTCCACGTTAATTATATCTCCAAATGAGTGCTAGGCTAAAATACAGAGCTTATTTTAATAAAGGAAAAATGTATTTCTCCTTATATGATGGTCCTTCGTTTTGACTTTCAGCTCCCTCCCTGCCTTGCCAAGGTCTATAATCAATAGTCACGTGGTCCCAGGCCCTTTATCTGGGAGAGCTGGGGAGATAGGTGTACTTTCTTTTCTGACTTCAGAATCCAGAGTTAATGTAGGGATAAAAGGACTTTATTCTCTTTCCTTTCCAGTGAAATGCTCTTTCAACCCTTTATTTTAAAATAGCCCTCCCTTCTAAAAATCTGCTAAATTTCTCTCTTCTATCTCTTGGGAATTTAGATATCTCTGCCTTCAGGTGGTCAAAAGTAAAAGCAAAGTTCAAACAAATAACTTCAAAAAAAAAAAAAAAACCTTTTCTGAAATAGAAGCTAATTTTTGTTCCAATTTAAAATGTGAATGGATGCCAGATGCCTCCACCTTTCCAGAACGTCTGGTATTCATTCCACAAACCTACTACACTGTGCTTGTGAGAAAAACAGGCATGAAGTGTTCCGGCTGCTGATCTGGCACGAGCCATGTTCTCTATTAAGGGTTGCTAAAATAACGCAAAGGCCATCAGATGAGCAGAAAATGCTAACAATGCAACTTAGATTATTTGGAAAGAAAATATAAGTACTCACCTGTTTTCTACAGCAATGGAGAAAGGATGGCTTGATAAGACCTGCACATGAATACCAACTACCACCTTTGAAGCACAAGTAATCAAGGTGAATCCCTTTATCCTCTTTATATCCATATCTCCACCTTAAATACTACTGTAAAATAGGTACCCCCAAAACCTTGCCCCTATACCACCCTGCTAACTTGTCCTTCCCTGGAAGCATCTCCAGTGACTTCTCATTACTCTCAGTAATGATGCTTGCAAATTCACCACTAACACTGAGTCAGTGGATACTGGCATTCAGACTTGCAGTACAGGGTTAGGTTCCCACAAGGCCATCTGGTGAGGACACTGTTGTAAACCAGTCAATCTATAACCTTGGTGATGCGTTTCTGTTTAAAGACCCTTTGTTATGGATCGTTGACTCGTTATATATTGCTGAATGACCACATTATCCTGTGGTTAGAGCTTATTTGCACATGTATTGTCTCCAGTCTACTCATAGCCTGGCTCTCAGGAACTCCAGCCAGCACTGAGCTCAGGCTGTGTCAAAGAAGACAGCCTGTCTCAGAATCATCAACCAAGCCCACTACACAGTCACTCATTTCCAGAAGTGAGGGTAGACAGGAGAGGCAGAGCATTGCTATGGAGCTTTGTAAATATGGAGCCCCTGCAAGACAAAGCTGGGTCCTACACTCTCATATTCATGACACCACTCCCATCAAAATCTCCCCTTCCATGTTCTAGACTAGTCTTCTGGGGCTGTTCTACCGGAGAGGCACAACATGGGTGGGTTAAACAATGGGAGTTTATGGCTTCACGGTCTGGAGGCTAGAAGTCCGAGCTCTGGGCCTCTGCAGGGCTGGTTTCTTCCATGGCCATTGTCCCTGCCACGCAGATGGCCTGCTCCTCTGTGTCCTCATAGGTCGTCCCGACGTGTGTGTCCATGTCTTGATCTCATCTGATAAGACACGAGTCATACTGGACTAGGATCCACCCACTCACTTTACCCAAATTACCTCTTAGAAGAGATTATCTCCAAATTCAGTCATATTTGAGATACTGGCACCCTAAGACTAGAAAGTGTGAGTCTGAGGAGCATCCAGTTAAGCCTCTTGTAGTCCCATCCCTCAAGTTCCTGTGAAGCCGCATCAATTTACGATCTCTGTCTACGATGTCAGGGTCTTAAATGCTTCCCCTCTCAGAACTGCAGTGCTGAATTATTGGTGGGGGGAGCAGAGAGAACTTCCTTCTCACCAGAGTTGGAGACAGACTACCAAGCCTGGTGCATAATGAGGACTAACATCTTAGCAAAGTAGACAAATCTCCTTTCAGGAGCAGAGCATCTTCTTCCACAGTCAGGGCAAGCAGCCTCCTTCAGGGCTGGGTCAGAGCAAAGCTCACATCATGAGGACACTGGGCAGAGGCCTTGAGCAGCCCTGTGAGGAGCTGCTGCTCTGTTTCCCGATGACCTTCATGTGCTCCAGGAGCCTCGCTGCTTCGGGCCAGGGCTGAGGGCACTGGCGGGAGCTCTGCAGACCACTGGGTCTCAGACTATGGAGGAGGAACACAGGAGCACATTCTCAGTGAGTGGCCAGCCTTCTACCTTCCACTCCCAAACTCATCTGCCTGTGCACTTATGGGTTGAATATACCTCCTCCCCCAAAAGTTGTCCAAGTCCTAACCCCCAGCGCTGTGAATGTGGCCTTACTTGGAAATAGGGTCCAGTTAAGAAGAAGTCATCTGGTTGGGCCCTGATCCAATAGGAGAGGTGCTCACCTTCAAAGGGGAGACTTGGCCAGAGAGGCATGTGCAGAGCGTCTAGTGAAGACATAGGTGGGGGTCGAGGGACCCCAAAGATGGCAGCCAACTACCAGAATCCAGGGAAGAGCCGGGGACAGATTGTCTCTCTCAGTCCTCAGCAGGAACCAACCCTGCCCACACTGTGATCTTGGACTCCTGACCTCCAGGCTGTAAGCCATGCAGTTAGTAGTGCTACTTTGTTCAGAAGCCCCAACAACTTAACACACAGAAAAATTGTTTTTAATCAGATCTCTTTCCCTCCATGCTTATGGTAAAATTAGGATAAAATCCATCCCTCTTACCACAGCTAATAAGCCCTGCACTTCCCAGTCCTTGCTGGCATCTACCCCATTGTATCCCAAGCTCACTGAACCCACTTTCATCTGCAGACAGACCAGGCCTGCCTCAGGGCCTTTGCACCAGCTGTTCCTTTCATCTGGTTCTTTCCCTAACTCCTTTTGTCGTTTTGGTTTCAGTAAAAACATCAGGTCCCCCAAGAGGCCTCTCACACAACCACACCTGAGGCAGTAACCCCAATTCTGCAGGCCTGTTCCAGCCCTGGTCCTGTTTCATTGCTCATATTATATAGAACTAATCATGGTCTGAAATTACCCTGAGGGAAAAAAGGCCTGAAAGGAAACATGCCAAATGCATTCTATGGCTACATCTCTGACAGAATTGTGTATGGCACAATTTTATCTTCCTCTCTGCTTTCCAGAGCTTCTACAATGAACATTTTCTAATCAACATTTTCTAATCAGAAAAGAAGCAATTGCTTCTCCACAAGTGGTCAACAATTTATTGGCATCTACGCCTTGAGCACAGAGCCGTGGCTGGAGCAAACTCCCTGTTAAGTGGCTCCCCAGCAGAGCTCCCTGCCAGGTAGTTGTGGCGGTTTCATGACACTTCCTTGGGATGCTTCCTGTCTGTTCCTCTATCCATGATAGACTGACCTCAATGAGTTGTTTGTGACAATAGAATGAAGCAGAGATGATGCTATAGGACTTCAAAGTCAGGTCAGAATAAGTCTTTAGTCTGCTTGCACTGGGAGCTTGTAGAGGAATTCAGAAGCCACCTAAGAAGTGTAACTGTGCATCATACTGGGCACTTGCAGGTGCTTCAGCCACCAGCTCTAACAACCACCAGCCTGGTGGAAGCACCATCTCGGCTGTCACCACCATCTTCTACCTCCCCACCACCCCCTCTAGTCCTCAGACAACTGAACATCACCAAGGCTTCAGGCAGAGAGAACATGGGTAATTCCAGCTCCACAAGACTCAGCACCCTGCTGTTGCTCTTTAAACCTGGCCATGTTACTGTACATTTTTTGCCATGCTCTATCAGACTTTGGAAACCTGCTTAAGAGTCTTTTGCCAATAAGATACCTTGGTAGAGTGGAAACCATATGAACTTTGAGATCAAGCAGTTCTGAAAGTATCCTAGCTCTGCTCTGGTACTATTTTGGGGCTTGGATTTGACTACAGTGAAGATAAACCTTAAATAATGCTGTGTCTTTTTAAGGAGGTTATTATTTTCAGAGAAATATGGAGATAGGCAATGGCCAATACTGCTTCAGTTGCTTAAATAATGTCAGGGCCCTAGGCTGTGTTAGCATTAAGATGCCAAGAGTTGTTTGGCTCATAGTCACAAGATGGCTGCCCAACACCAGACATTACATCTGTGAGTATTGGTGGTAAGCAGGGAGAAAGTGTGAGAAGTCATATCAGTAGATTTCCTTGTTGTTGTTTTTCACAAAGGAGCAAAAGTTTTCCCTTTTGCTCCAGGTTTCATGGATCAGAACTGATGACATGGCTTCCCCAGCTGCAGGGGAGAAATTGCTTTGTTGTGATCATCGTAGGCAATCCTAAGACATCACTTGAGGCTGGGCACCTGCAACCTACAAGTCCAGTTCCTCTTAACAAGGAAGAAAGGATGATGAGGTTTAGGGACACAGTTAGCAGGGTCCACCCCAGTCGCTTGGCCAGTCTAATGGCTTAGAGACCTCAAGCAAGTCATTTGAGGCTTGTGACCCTCCATTATCTATCTGTACAACAGAATGAATCTCGATAGCCGGCAGAGCCAGGCTCACTCAGGGTATACTGAATGAAGGCATTCCTGGAAGACAGCCAGACCACCTCTGCCATCTCAATACATTGCAGAATGTCTGGAATTAACCTGGTAGTGGATCACACCACAGGGACACAGAATTGCTCATAATCTGGCCATGAGACTCGCAATCTGCTTCACAAAGAAAAAAGAAAATGGGCTGCTCTAAAGGAAACTTCATGCTGCAAGTCCTGATCAGGGGCAGACAGAGTGAGCTGCGCACTCTGTGTCTTTATCAGCTGCAGACACCAGACGGAGTCAGAGTTATGGCCCCAGCAGCACGTCTGCGAGCCTCTGCTCTGCCTTCATTTATGAGCCGTGGTTACTATGCCCGGCAAGGACACCAGTGCCCGAGGAGATCTCTCTTTGCATTAACTTAGTGGCACTTACACATTCATTTCCTGGGAGTTTTACTTCTTTGTAGGATCATTACCCTCCTCAGAGGTGTGTCTGGGCCAATTTCAGTGGAAGAGAACTCGCTGATGTTTCACCCAGGGCGGTATTCTCAGGCTGTCCTGGGATGGCAGACGATGACACATGGCGCCCACCCTTCACCCAGCACATTGTCTCCTCCTCATCTGATCTTGTCGTCGTTAATCAAGCTGATTTCCTGTCACCAGGCTAAATTGGTAACTTGCTGCAGTGTCTCACCCTACAGAGAAATCCCTTTTACTGTTAGAAGTCCTTGGCTCCTTCTAACCAGAATAAAGTGACTCGTTAAACTATTCCATCGCCTTTTGGAATGAACATGCTGTGTAAGAACATCTTTCTCCATCTCCTCCTGGAAATCATACATAAGGAACAAGGAGAATTTTAAAACCCCATAAACTCCATTTGGGGAACACCCAGAAAATAGATGTAGCCCACAGAGCTCAAATGCATACGCAAAATGACAAAACAGCTGGGGCTTTGCAGATCTGTGCAGGAGGGGCTTGGGAGGTGATGGCAGGTCAGCAGTGGCCGAAGGACGTGTCAGTTAAAATTCACCTCCTAGAGATTTGGGGTTTGCCCTGAAACATGAAGCTGCATCTATTCCCTGCAACAGAATGTGATAGCCAGAGAGACAGGTAGACTGCAAGATGCTTTCTTGGACCTGGTGGGACTGAGAAGCAGAGGAGGCAGGGCTGTGTGAAAAATAAATAAATGAACATTTAAATAAATAAGTCATTAAATAACTGATTAAAAAGGAAACTTTTTTATGAGACGCAGCCTAAACCTGACAGGAAAGAAGGAAAACCCACCAATTAATAAATTTCCTCGTCCCATCCCTCCATGACTTCCTGCAAAGAGCTCACTCAGCAGAATGCTGGTGTCTTCCCAGATTCTTTCTCTCCTTTTACCATATTGGTGGAGGTTTGGCAGGGCACAAGTCCACCCACCTGGAGACTACATCTCTCAGCCTGCCTACAGCTCCCTGTGCTCATGTGATTATGAGACTCCAGTGAGGATGGGCTCTGACTCACTGGGGAAAAGCCAGCAGGACTCTTGACTAGTCCTATCTATACATCTCAGCAATCAGGCCATGAACCACTGCAGTTTGAGTCTTATCTCTAGGTCTGGGCAATCTTCCAGAGTCGAGCACACATCTTTGCCCTTACTGGGCAGCTAAATGTTTGCTGATTGACCATAAAGTGGGCTTGACACTGAAATGACCTCCAGTTGGAGGAAGTGTTCAGTCCTAAAAACAAACCTTCAGGAACTCGCCCAGTGATGTGTTCCAGTCCTTGCTTCTCAGATGTTAAGTGGGAGAAACTGTTCTTTTTGCCTCCAAACAAAACCTTTCCCAAATAGTCAATATATTTTTAAAAAGAGAAAAAGTGAGTCTGATTGTAGTAGATTTGGGAGACACCATAACCGTATTTCTGACCCATCTGGCTCTTCTCTTCTCCAGTCTCAGTGGTCAGAATAACCCTCGTTCAAATGAAATTCATGCATTTCACCAAGCATCTGTGGCCCAGCACTGCAGGGTAAGTGAGTTAATAGGCCTTTTACACCACTGGCCTATCATGGTCATCTGGGCCTTGATCATGTTAGTTGCAGAAAGCACATGAGAGGTGGGCATAGGCACATGCACATGTGATTGTGAACACCTGAGCCAGAGAGAGAGCTTTAAAGGTTCATGGCAGGGGTTGGGGATGGGGGTGGGGATCGGTTGCCTGCCTCCCAGCCCCTTGCCTGGTGAACCTGTGTGCCTAGTTCCCTGGGAACGTTAAAGCCTGTGAAATCCACCAAGGGCTCCAGCACTCTTTTTATCTGCCTGCCCAACCAATAGTGAACCTGAATAACCTGCCTGCATAAGTCATAGACTAACTACTGATCACACAATAGCTGGATCAATCTCCCAACCATTTTACTAGGTGGAAGAAATTGACCCAAAGAAGTACATACTATTTTATTTTATGGCTGTGAAATCCTAGGACAAAATAAATCTGTAGCAATGAAAGCCAAATAGTAGTTGCTCTGGGGGCTGGGGGAGCAGGGATTGACCAGGAAGGAGTATGGAAAAATGAACCTGACACAAGAGGTCTCTGTGTTGATATGTGTCCGCTTACACAGGTGTGTATATGCACTTGTCAACATGCATCAAATCCTAACAAGTCATGCACATTCACTATATGTAAATTTTACCTAAAAATAAGACAGGAAAAAAAGGAAAGAACAGAGGGCTGAGGTTGGGCACAGTAGGCACCTACTATAACTAAGTGTAATGAGAGTTGGGTTACAGTGGAAGCTAAACCAGAGATTTCTGCCTCTTTCTCTTCTTTACCACAAGTTAGAACAACACCATTTCCACTGTTATATGTGGACCAGGATTTAGGGGATGAGGGAGCAACAAAGTGGAAGGAACCTGGATCTTGAGTGACTTCATGGAATATGCAGAGACACAAGACACAACCAGTTGACCAGAGTCTGCTTTGCCACTAAATGGAATGATATGGAAGTTTCAGTGTAAGAATATGATGTGACCAAAATCAGACTTTAAGAAGATGGTTGTTTTGTCACTGTTTCTAGTGAGTAAACCACAGTTATTGCTGTGAAAAGTGCTATTGATTCTTGCACTATGCACCCTCTCTGTG
Source organism: Uropsilus gracilis (assembly GCA_004024945.1). NCBI lineage: Eukaryota > Metazoa > Chordata > Mammalia > Eulipotyphla > Talpidae > Uropsilus > Uropsilus gracilis. Next base: position 38,065 of record PVHY01009146.1, on the reverse strand, counting down.
CTGCGGTAATCAGGCAGAGCTGCCACTACCTCCCACCAGAAGGAAGTAGGATACCAGCTTCTTGTTTTCACGTTTCCCAGACAACTCAGTGAGGATTTGTGACCTGGGCTCAGTTTGCTGATTTTAGAATCAGAGCAACAGGTAAAGGAATGGGGGTTTAATGGGTCTGTCCTGTAGCAGAGCAGTTATATGCAATGTCAGAGCCACACAGAGGCAGCCCCAGTGTTTGGGACTGGAGGGCCCAGTGTGAGAGCCAGCACTGGTCAGGGTGGGGCCATAGCATCTTTCTGCCAGTGTGATCCAGGCATCTTTCATGGTAGAGCAGGCTCCACACCTCATTCTTAGACATGCAATCAAAGACCCCTTCAATATGTTCCTGTTTTGCTTTAATGCACCAGATTCAGTTTTCTGTTGCTCACAAATTAATACCTTAACCAATAACACGCTCTGCTCCGAGTGTTAGTTCCTCGGGTTGAAAGGCTGGCATGCAGAGATGTAAAGAAGGCCCAAGTTGGACTCTGAAACCCAGCAGCTCTCTGAGCAATATGTCCTATAAATATGATTAGTCACTTGTTTTTTTTATTCCTGGGACTCCATGCCTAAGAGTGACCTGAGGGTTTTATTCATCTTTAAAGAAATGATGTGTAGCTAAAAGACGATATCCAATATCTGTCTCCAGTCAGACAATTTACTGGGTTGGTGATGCCATTGTCTCTATGCCCTGGAAGGAGTTGAGGACCACTAAGAAAAGAGAGACCCACCAAGAGTTCCAACAGTAAAGAAGGTAAAGGCCTCCCCTCCAGAACTCTAGCCCAGAGGAAGAAGGTCATATATTCATCTCACTACTGTGAGAGCTGAGTCCATCCATATGCATGTAGCTTAATTATCAGGGTTAAGAGCTAGAAATTCTTGCTCAAGCACAGAAAGTGGTAATTTGGAGAAGACCATCATCACTTGCTTTGAGAACTTTTTCGAGTTATCTGAACCATAGATTTCCCAAGCAAACACCCTCCAGACAGGAGATTGCTCAGATGGACAAAGCTTTCCTTATCAGATAACTATGCATTTATCAAAACTCCCTCTTAGTCCTGTGCCCACTGAGCCTAAACAGTTCCATAGAGAATTTCCCGATCCATTCTTATTGGGCCTCCTTATTGAGATTTGTCTTAAACTACTGGAGACATGTACTGGGTTGCACGATCTCCCTGCCCCTCAAAACAAAGAAAAGCATGACCACATCCCAGTGACTAGAATCTCTAACTGTGACCTTATTTGAGCAAAAGGGATCTTTGTTGCCATTAATGATCTTGCAATGAGGTCATTCTGAATTATCTCAATGGGCTTAACTCAATGAGGGGTCTCCTTATCAGAGACACATCCAGGTGAAACAGAGACAGAAGGAGGGGATGCAGTGTAACCACAGAGGTGTGGAACAGCCATAAGCCCAGGAAGGCAGACAGCCACCAGGAGCTGGGATAGGCCAGGAATGGAATCTCCCCAGAGGTCCCAGAACCGGTATGACTCTCATGGATGTTGGGCTTATAGTCCCGGGAACTGTAAGAAAAGAAATCACTGTGATTTTTAACCACCCATCGAGTGGTGATTTGTCAGGTTGCCACAGGTTCTGTGCAGTGGCTGACAGTCAGCTCATAGTTGGCACATCCAAAGCTGAGCTCCAGGTCTTCTTCCCCAGCCCAGGGTTCTCCAGCACTTCCCATCACCTTACTGCCAGCTACTCAGGCTAAAACCTTGGGGACATCTTTGGTTCTTCATCCCGCCTCCCATGCACAATCAAACTATCAAGAAATCTTGCACCCTCCACCCTATAAGTAGAAACCCACTTCTAGGAATCTACCCCAAATTTACAAAAACTCTAAATCCAAAAAGACACTTGTACCTGGATGTTTATTATAGCCCTATTTACAATAGCCAGGATATGGAAGAAACCCAAATGCCCCATAATAGACAAATGGTACAGAAAGCTGTGGTATATGTACACAATGGAATACTATTCATCAATCACAAAAGACAAACTTACGTCATTTGCGGCAATATGGATGAAACTAGAAGGAATCATGCCAGCAGAAAGAAGCCAGAAAGAAAAAAAAGAAATACTGGATGGTCTCACTTATATGAGGTACAAAGGGAAAACAATCTAATAGACAAGAAAAATTTAAAACTAATTTTTAGCAAAATTGAAACATAGAGCATGAGAAGGGGTGGGGGGATGTTGGGGGAGAGAGGGCACAGAAGACTGAGATGATGGTTCACAGGTGGTAGGAGAGCCCCGGGGTAGATAGCGATGTAAAATAAAATAAATATTAAATATATATTTTTTTAAAGTGGGAACCTAACACTGGGCCGTTACCATCACCCTTCTGCATCCATGCTCTGCATTATTGCAAGGTCTTCTCAGTGGTCTCTGTCCTTTTTCTCACTCATTCACATATTCTCACTCATTTTATTCCTGCCTCCTCATTTTCCTGCTAATACACCTGGGACAAATACCTCTTTGCCCAAAATGCTTCATCCCTCTGGAATACAATTTCCTGATAGTGGTATGGCTCAATGTCTCTGTTCTTTCAATATCTGTTCTCGGTTCATTTTTTCAATAAGTTCTCTCCAGGCCTCCCACCCATACAATATAGTGACATTTCCCCCACCATTCTTATCTTGCTCTGTTTCCTCCCAGAGTCTTCATCACTGTCTGCCATACTTTGTTTATGTACAATGTCTGTTTGTTTGTTTTGTTGTCTGTATGTCCCTACTGGAAAGTAAACCCTAGACCAGTAGGAATTTTTACTTCCTTTATTCCTTAATCAATCACCCACATAAGTGTCAGTTGGGGACACTCAATAAATATTTGTTGAATAAATAAGTAATATTTTTAAAGTGTTGGCTATTTCTTTCATAATAGAATGCACTTGCTGCTCTCACAAAATAAATGAAATCCTGTGGTCATCAAAATTTATTGTCTGTGATATAGCATTTAGAAATATGAAGATATTTTGCTTGGCTAAAATGGTTACTTCTTTTTTTAATCTTATCAGCTACATTTAAAAGTCTTCTTGTTTGAAGAATACCCATCATCACTTACAAATGAGAACAGGGACCAAGATAATAATTGTCAAAGGGCATACTGAGAATATTTGTGGTCTTTCCACCCAAGCTCCCTTACTAGCCTGTGTAGGTTAGGTTATGTTACAGTAATGAACAACCCCAAGATTTCAGCGGCTTATAACATTAGGGACACAGTCCCTAGTGGAGTTCAGTGACTGTTGGGGCATCTGCCTAACATGTTAATGGTTCATCTCTGTGGCTCTCTACTAAATATGCTTCCACAATCATCTTGGCAGGGAAGGCAGCTGGACACTCCTCCACAGGCATATAAATACTTCCATCCCAAATAACATGTCTCACTTCTGCCAAATGTCTTTGCCCAGAGTCAATCACATGATAGCACCTGACTTCAGAAATACCAAAGGTGTGAAGCAGAGCCTTTTGATATCTTTTTGGAACTCTTTATTCATAACTTTTGTCAATTTTTATAATAAGTTGTTCTCTTTCACTTCTTGCTAAGAAGGTCTCACACAATTGAAGAAAGCCTTTGTTTCTGATATAAGTTGCCAACATGGTGTTGCAATTTTGACTTTCGATATTTTTATAGACTTTTGTGTCATGTGAGTTTAACATTTTTTCTAAAGCCCATATATTATAAAATGAAAAATGGATACAGAAAATCACACATTCAAGAAAGAGATGTACAGATTAATGGTTGATTTTAAGATAAAGAGCCACGTAAATAACACCCAGGTTAAGATCAACCTCCTCAGAAACCCCTGTCTATTCCATTTATGACTCTTCTCCCTCAGCAGAGTGGTGATACTTGTCCCCTGACATGTATGCCCAGCACTTACGTGGATTTCTGGATAAACTGATGACTCAGGAAGCACCCCTAGGATATTATAGTTAAGTCTTGCCCACTTTTTCAAAAACCATGTTATGTCTTTTAAGTCTCATTTACTCCCAATATTCCCATTCCATCCTTTTCTATTGAAATTTATCTGTGGAAAATTAAAGGTTTTTTTGCTGATTACAACCCCACAATGCCACTTATTTTAGCAAAACCATCCAGTCTCTGTATTTCCTGAAAATAGATAATTAGATCCAAATCCTTAATTAGATTCATGTTTGATCTGTTTGGCAAGATTCTATCCAGTGTCTCTTGTCTACTTGATTCGGCTAAACTCTCTAGAGCACTAAATAATAAAACTATTAGTAGGTGTCATCGTTCTTCTGGTTTTGGTGAAGTGCTTCTAGTAGATTGCCATTAAGGATGACTGGATTTTGAGCTGGATGTTTTATCATGTATCCATGCTAGCATACACTCAGTCCTATTTTTTTAACTGCTTTTTTTTAATGATAATGAATATTGACATTTTTCAAATACCTTTTTAGCACAAGTGAAAATGATTTGAATTATGTTCTTTTCATCAATTTTCTCAAATTAAATTGTTCTTATATTCCTCACATAATAACCTATGTCATGACCCATTCATGGGTCATGAATTGTTTTTGTAGTGTTGCCAGATTTGTTCTCTAGTATATTTAGAATTTTTGTATCTACATTCATGAGTGAGAATAGTATATAGTGTATTGCTATTGTTGTAATTATCAGTGGTAATAGCCATAACAGTATCAGGTCTACTGCTAGGCTCTGTTTGATATTGATTAAGGGATGTGCTCTTTTCATAGAAAGAATCCAAAATATTTCCTTTTTACTCTGGTCCTAGATTGCTTAGTTCTTTCACATCAAAGGGATTTTTTTTCTGTTGAGCTGTATTCTTCACAGACAGTTTGGCTGAATATAAAATCATGGATCTCATCCTCTTTCCATGAGAATATTGTAAGGATCTCTCTGTTTTCTTTTTCGGTCTTAGTGTTATTTTAAAGATAGCTGAAGTCTTTTATATTTTCCCTTATGTGTCCTCCTTTTCTTACATAGCTGCCCAAAGACAGTTTTTCTTTATCTTTGAAATCTAATAACCAGTTAGGACTGTTTCAGTGTTAACTGTTCTGAGTCACATAGACTCCTCTTTCATCACAGTCCTGCATCACTTATCAACAAGGATAGTTTCCTGGAAATGTGTTAGTAGGTCATTTTGTCATGAGAACATCATAAAGTATAATCACAAAAATCTATATGGTATCACCTACAACATAACTAGGCTACATGATGATGCAAACAGGGACCACCATCCTATGTCCTATCCATTGTTGATCAAAATGTTGTTAAGTGATGATGACCATACATGTGTCAGAGTCTTTGTCTATTTCAAATAAGTTTTCTTGAATTGTACCTTCAAGTACTTCTATCCCATTCTGATATTCTTATTTGGGGTCTCCAATTATATGCATCCTTTCATAGTTTTGTATCATGCATTCAATACTCCATTATAAAACTGTGTCCCTTTTAGATTTTTCATAACTCTCTTTTGCTAGCTGTGGGAAATTTTATTATTTTTTGTGGTTTTTACATTGGTTAGTATCTATTTTTGTAGTGTCCCTTTCCTGTTTCCAATGTCATCTAATGAGATAGGTTTGCATTTTTATTCTACTTCTTTCCTGAATTCTATCAACTTTGTCTTTATCCTTTCCTTCTCTCTCACCTGAGATCTGATTATTTTGTCATCTTCTTTATTTGTGACTGCTTCATTACTTTGGAAAAAAACTTTTTCATTTTTATAACATGGTGTGGTAGATAGAATAACAATCCCCCTAAAGATATCCCAATTCATGCTACCTATGAATATAGCAGAGGGATAAATGATGTAAATGGAATTAATGTTGCTAATTAGATGACCTTACACTGGGGAGATTACCGTAATTATCTCAGTGGACTCCATATAATCACAAACCCTTAAATACAGATGAACGAGGTGGGAGAGGAAGTCAGGGTGATACAGTGTAATAATAACTCTACTGGCCATTGTTGACCTTAAAAGATGGAGAAAGAGGAAGCCAATGGTCACTAGAAGCTAGAAAAAAAAACAAAACAATTCTCCCCTATTCCTCCAAAAATAAATGCAGCCCTGCTGCATTTTGGGTTTATATAAGTGAATCCTATTTCAAACTTTTGACCAATAGGCCTATATTATAATAAATCAGTCTTTAAGTTTTCATCCACAAGTTGGTAGCAGTTTCAGAGAATAAGAAATTAATACACATCACAAAAATAGCTGAGTATTTTCTTAATATATTTTTCCGCTATTTTTCACTTATTTTTCTTTTAGTTCATTTATGTAAATGTACTAGATCATGATGATGATTACTCAATACAGAATGATCATTGTCAAAACATTCCTGTGGGGTTTCATGATACAAGGTCTTACTTTTTGTCATCTACAAGGACAAATTGCTCCTGTGATATGGCATGTCTTTATGATTCTTTGTGAAGATGTCTATAAACCAGGATACCTCCTGTGGAAATAACTGGCACCTCCCTTCTCCACCCACAACGCAGCAACAAGTGAAAGCTCTCAGCCTATCAGCCTGTGTCTCTCACCTTATAGACCTGCATTTTTTTTCTTTTTTTAAATTTAATTTAAATTTTTTTAATTTGCATATATGTATATTTATATTTATATTACATTATTCCATATATTTATATTACATTAAACCCTGGGGCTTTCCCACTTCACTAACATTTGTTAACCATCCTCATCTTTTGTGCTCTTCACCTCCCCCACCTTCTTCCCCCTCCTCCACTCTCACTCCATGGTTCAGTCCCATTGGTTGTTTTCATTCTTTTGTATTCGTTTGTTTGCTTGTTTTTCCCCATATTCATCATATAAGTGAGACCATCCTGTACTTCTCCTTTTCTTTTTGACTTATTTCTGCTAATATGAGTCTTCCTAGTTCCATCCAGGTTGCTGCAAATGACATGTGTTTGTCCTCCTTGATGGAAGCATAGTATTTCCTCGTGTATATGTACCACATTTTTTTAGCCAATCATCTGTTTGGGGGCATTTGGTTTGTTTCCAAATCTTGGCAATTGTAAACAGAGCTGCAATGAACATGCGCATAAATGTGTCCTTTTGAATTAATGATGTCATGTCCTCTGGGTAGATTCCTAGTAGTGGGATTGCTGGGTCAAATGGTAAGTCCACTTTCAATTGTTTGAGGGTCCTCCACACAGTCTTCCATAGTGGCTGGACCAGTTTACATGCCCACCAGCAGTGTAAAAGAGTTCCTTTTTCTCCACATCCGTGCCAACATTTGTTGTTGTCTGTTTTATTTATATGGGCCATTCTTACTGGTGTAAGATGGTATCTCAGTGTGGTTTTAATTTGCATTTCCCTGATTATTAGTGATGTGGAACATTTTTTCATATACCTATTAGCCATTTGTATCTCCTCTTTGGTGAAGTGTCTTTTTAGTTCTTCTCCCCATTTTTTGAGCAGGTTTTTTGCTTTGTTTTTGTTGAGCTGTAGGAGCTCTTTGTGGATCTTTGTTATCAGACCCTTGTCACTTGTCTGGAGGGCAAAAATTTTCTCCCAGTCAGTTGGATTTCTTTTTGTTTTGTTTATTGTCTCTTTTGCTGAACAGAAACTTTTTAGTTTTATATAGTCCCAGCTGTTTATGTTTTCCTTCATTCTTTTGCCGGCCATAGTTGTTTCCCCAAATGGATTTCTGAGGTGAAATACATGAAGAGTTCTGCCCAGGTTTTCTTCTATGTATTTTATGGTTGCAGGTCTCACTTCCAGGTCCTTTACCCATTTTGAGTTAATTTTTGTACAGGGTGTGAGGGTGTTGTCCTGGTCCATTTTTTTTTTTTTACAAGTTTTGATCCAGTTTTCCCAGCACCATTTACTGAAGAGGCTATCCTTGTTCCAGGGTATTTTTGCCCCTTTGTCAAAGATTAGTTGACCGTATATGTGTGTATAGACCTGCATTTTTGTTAGTGTTTTCTAATTTCAGCATCTGGACTATCATCATTTGGGTCTCTCCTTGACACCATTCCATTTCCTTCTGTCAGGTCTAGTATGAATTCAATTGCTTTTGACAGCATTTACCTATGTGTTGGCGTCTATCATCATTTGCTAAGAATGAAGTTTGAATATTTTACTGTTCTTTATTTTTAGAATGCAGGATAAATTTAGTTTCACAAGTATATTCATAATATTATTCTAATCTGAATTTTTAATAAATGTCCTGACTGATATCAAGAAATCTTTGTGTCATCATTTGAGAAAATTCTAGATGTTTTGCATCATTAAAGGGAGAGACAAGATAAGTGTCCAGCACTTTATGTCATGCTAGGCTCACACTATTGCCTCTATAAGAGTACTGAATGGAATAAATGGGCCTTTTTTCTGGGTACTTTTCTAAGAAAAATGCTTTTAAAAGTTTGTGTGGTTGTTAAATCAAGAATCAACAAAGATGTCAAGTAGGATGAGTTAGCCTTAGCCACTAGCCAGATGAAGCTGCTCTTAGGATCCTTGGTGGAAAAAAAAAAAATACATTCTGTTTGCCTAAAGACCAACCAATCTTCAGGTCTTGGAACTACTCCGTGGGATGAAAAATAAGAAAGGAGGAATTGTCTCCAAAGCACATGAGAATCTCTGATTAAAAAGAGCAGTCCTTTATTCAACCCAAAGAAGAGAAACAGTATTTATTTATAATATCATGAACCAATAACTGATGAAAATGTCTTTGGTTATTTCTTTAAGCATTTCCTAAACATCTGTGTTGTGTTACCAGAAGGTATTACCAGACTTACCAAAACTGTGAAGGTTAGTCTCAAGTTTATTTAGGTAAATAATCATGTAATATTGATAAAAGAGTGGGAGTCATCTGAGAAATGGTGGGTTTTTCCTATTTTTTGGTCTACGTATCACTCAAAGACTATCCAGTGTTGGTAGTGTTGCTCTGTAAAGAATTACAAACACTGGATTCTCCCTGAACTTTCCTGTTCTTCATCATGAATCCTGCTCCCCTTTCCTCACCCCAGAAATTAATATATTACAGTCCTAACACCTGGTACCTCAAAACATGACTGTACTTGGAGACAGGATTTCTAAAAATGTAATTAAGTTACTGTTATGTCATTAGGATCAACGCAGATCAGGGCACAGGCACACATAGATAAATGACCATGTGAAGACTGGAAAAGGTAGCATTTACCAGCCAAAGAAAGAGCTTTCAGGAGAAACCAGCCCTGCCAACACTTTGATCTTGGACTTCCAGTCTCCATACCTGTCAGACAATTGATTTCTGATGTTTGAGTCCTCCAAACTATAATGTTTTATTGTCACAGTCCTAACAGACTAACAGGCTGGTGATTGGAACGAAGAAGTATATCCCATCAGAGAATATCATTTATAAGTTTTGTCTGGCCTTATACTTAGAAAATCTTGTTCCTCTCACATCAATCTTACATTCTCACTCTTCTCTTTGCCCTCTTGTAATAAGTTTTCAGGAAATAATAAATATCTTGAAAGGTAAGACTGAGATGAGTGGACATCTTTGACAAGTTTATGTCAAGATTCCAACAGTCCTGACTTTTAGGCAGGATAATGAAGATGAATATTCCCAGTTCTAACAGCTTCTATCTTAATCATATATATATATATATATATCCCCTCCTCCAACACTAGGAATTTACAGATGAAAAGGTCAGTTGGCCTTATGGAATTTTATACCTAATACAATCAATGTCAGTGTCTTCTCAGAGTTTATTTTCAGCTCAAAGATGAGCAATTATATAAAATTTATTCCCAACTAAGATGGGGGGAAAAAGCAAATTATAGTGATTTTGCATGCATTTGGAGGATAGTGATGCATTCCTCACAGGTGTATGGAAGCAAATTAACATTTCCATTAATATTAGTTAAAGTGATTAATATTTATTGAGCTCCTTCTCTATGCCTAACACAGAGCTTAGTGCTGCAAATATAATAAGTGACTTGGTGTCTGGTTCGATAGAGCTTAGAGTCTCATGATAGAGCCAGACACCAATGAAATAAAAACAAAGATGCCTCAATGGCTGTGATAAGCCTAACAGGTAAAGAAGCAGGACTCTGAGAGAGGACAGTGGGGGGACAGACACAGAGAGCAGCATTTGAGAGTGTCCGCTAGGAAAGTCAACTCACAGAGAGCCAGCCTTCCCCACACTGGGCTCAGCTCTGACAGTGTTCCTAGAATATGAAAAGGAAGAGGGAATCTGAGGGGAACTGAGATAGGAACCCAGGTGGAGTTTAGCCATTCTGTGCTCTGGAGGCTGCTATAAAGCCTCCTAGCTTGATATTTAAACAATGGGGGAAGCTTTGAGTGTTTCGTAAGTGAAAAAAAATTAATTTATTGAGATACAGTTTCTCCTTTTAAAGTATACAGATTCAATGATGTTAAATATAATTGCAGATATACACAACTATCTACCATAGTCAATTCTAGAGCAGTTGCTTCATCTCAAGAAGAGTCCTGTATCCTTTTGTCATCACCCTCACCACCCCCTTCCATCACGCCAGCCCCTGACACCTACTAATCTATTTTCTGTCTCTATGGATTGGCTCCTCTGGACATTTCACATAAATGAAACTATAAGTGAACCTGGTTGGACTTACCTTTTTAACTTTGTCTTTTGTGACTAATTTCATTCATTTAGCATGCTGTTCTCAAATTCCATCAATGTTGCAGCAAGTACTATTACTTCCTTCTCTTAAAGGCTGAATAATATTCCATTAAATGGACATACCATATTTTGTCCATTCTTCTATCATTGGACACTTGGGCTACTTCCACTTTTGGGTTATTATGAATAATGCTACTATGAGCATAGGTATACAAACTTTTGTATGGATGTATGTTTTATTTCTCATAGCTACCTAACAGTAGAATGCTGGGACATATGGTAACTCTGTGTTTAATTATTTAATAAAACACCAGATTAGCTTCCAAAATGGTTGCCTTATTTGTATCCCTATCAGCAGTCTAATGGGCTTCCATTTCTCCACATCTTCACTGAGGTGGACATCTTTTTTATCTACTTTTCAATTCTACCTGTTCTGTTGGGGGTAAAGTCTTTGTCTTTGAGTGGTTTTAATCATTGTCTTTGAGTGGTTTTAATCATCTCAGGAGCTGCCAATGCTATTTGTTTAGTGCTATCATTCTCAAGCTTGACCTCTCAGCAGCCACACACAGGGAGATTATTAACACAGAGAATATTGGGTCCCAACTGACTGCATGATCCAATACATCTGAGGAGACCATGAATTTGCTTGCATTTCTAATAATTCTCAGGTGATGCTGATAATGCTGGTTCAGGGGTCATGCTTTGCAAACCACTTTGAGAACCACTGGACTAAATAACTAAAGAAGAAGTTGATTGAGTTGAGGAGTAGGACCTGAGGGAAGAAAGTTTAGGAAAGAAGATGAAGTGAAGCCTGCATACATGTAAGTTTGATTCTCTTCTCAAAATGGATATTTTTCTCTCCAGACTAAGGTACCTTCAGGTGTCCTCCTACTGAACCCCTTTCTCACCTACCAGTAGTGATCCTAAGAAACCCATCTGGCAAAACTGAATACCAACCTCAGGAGATTGCTTCTGTTGGCACTTCCAAAGGAATTGATCATTTTCTTCTGTTTTCCCTAAATAGTAAGTACCCTTTGTACTCGTAAATTATTTGTACCCTTTATCTCATAATTATTTGTTTTCATGACTGTGTCTACTCTTCAAAGCCTGGAGGACTAATTTTCTTCATAATTTTCCACCAAGTGTTTGGCAAAGTTGTGTTGTTTGTTACCTTAGTGTTTTAGTCATGAGTCCAAGATTTTGACTTCCATTAATTAATTGGGTAAAATTTTTTCCATGTCCTTGACAATAAACACACACTATGTAAAGTGTTCCTTAGCTATGATGATATGGAAGAGTAATTTCTGAATGAACAGATTTTGGCTGTCCTCCTCACACCTGATTCCACCTAGTCCTCAAAACAAGTGGTGCCCTACTTTCTTTTAATTCATTTTTGTTGAGGTGAGACCCATAGAACATAAAATTAGTCATTCTAAAGTAAACAATTTAGTGGCATTTAGCACATTCACAGTGTTGTTGTAATCACCATCTCTAGCTAGCTCTTCTCTATCACCTCAAAAAGAAACCTGTAACACTTAAGCAGTCACTGCCCCTCCCGGCTCACACCCAGCCTCTGATACCCACTAATTTGCCTTCTGTCTCCAAGGAATCGTATAACATGGCTTTTGTGTCTGGATTCTTTCACTTAGCATCATGTTTCCAACAATCACATTGTCCCAGGTATCAGTATTTCTTTTCGTGGCTGAATAGTATTTCATTGTGTAGCTAGCTATATTTGGCTAATCCATTCATCTGGTAGATGCTTCTTCCTTTTAGCACTTGTGAATAGTGCTGCTATGAGCATGCTGTGTGATACATTTAAACAAAAGCTGGTCTTTCCTTTCTCCCAGATCACTCCCTTTTCCCGCTTCTTCTTAAATGGCTGCCACAGCTGTGAAGGGCGGGGTTTGAGAAGGCTCCAGCTCATCCTCACTTAATCCCGCCTCTTCCTTCTACCTGCCCAAACTCTGGTCATAGTCACCACAAAATCTTCACCAAGGCTAAGCAAAAGATGGTGTCACAGTGGCCCTACCACTCTTAGGGAAGTTTCCAGATTTCTTTCTATGTATTCCAATTGATAAGCACAAACAAAAGAGCTCAATGAGTTTGTGTATGAGAAAAAATAACAAATGCAGTTACTCTGTACCTTTCAGTGGGTAGTTTGCCTTTTTTTTTCTAATTCAGTGTTTTGTTGTCCCATCACATCAGTGTATATAGATGTACCTAATTATTTTTAGTTGCTGCAAATTAGTCTCTGGTGGTGGCCACCGCAGCTTGATTAGCTGCTCTCCTGTTGATGGACATTCGAGTTTTCCATTTTTCTGTGTATTGAGTAATTTTCCAGTGAGCATAATTTAAATGCTTCCTCATGTAAAAGTAGCACCATTTTTCCTGGTTTCATACTAAAAAAAGTCTGTGTCACTGGTGATGTGAATTTTCAGTTCAAATAGAAACAGTACCTCCCAAAACATGTAGTCCAATAGACCCATAGGAACAACTTTTTCACTCCACTTTTGCCAAAACTCTACATTATCCAACTTGACATTGTTACAAAATGGGTGATGGAGAAAGTGTTTCATTTTTGCTTTAATTTTCATTTCCCTGATTACCAACCTCATGACTGTTTTTAGATTGGACTAACGCAGTGGTTCTCAATGAGAGGCAATTTTTTCACCCCAGGGAACCATTTGGCAATGTCTGGAGAAATTTGGGGTGGTCACACTGGGTGAACAGTATTTCCGGCATCTAATGGGCAGAGACCAGAGATGCTGCTAAACACCCTGCAGGACACAGCAAGGAATGTCAACACCACTTATGCTGAGAAGCACCAGACAGGAGAAATGAGTCTCAGCCTATCGGTGAGACTGTACCATGGCAGCAAGAGAAGAATGCCCTAAAATAATTGATGAGATTTTTATAGGAAATGATGATAATGAGACATTCTCAGCAAAATCTCATCTCTTCAGATGAGTATTGCCCTCTAGAATGAAGTACACAAGCCACACCAGTGGTGAGGACACCCTGGCCTTGGTAATGAGCAATAGGAGTGCCTACCTGTAATTTTGCATCTCCAGCCTCAAGTGACAGGCCCCAGAGCAGTGAATTTCACAGCTCACAATCACTCGCTGACTCAGTATGCGCTTTTGTTGGCCCCATTCTCTCTGTGCTGGGCACGCATCCTATCTGGACATTTCCAAACATCCCTCCACTTTACAGGCCTTGCCTTTATTTCACAGGCAGGTATTCAAAAATGCCAATTAAATTATTCAACATTTTCTGCTACATAATGAAAATTTATTCCCCTCAAGTTTCCCAAGCCACTTTAAGAGAAAGAATTAACTGTTTAGGAAATAAATATTTATGCATATTATTCCTGACCTCTGCCTCTCTACACACCGTGAAGAATTCTGCACCAACTTGACAAAAATGAACCTTAGGAACAAATTTTGTTGCATAAAATCCCTAGGATTAGTATTAGTGGGCAGGAATGTGGAAAGCTCCCCTCTTCCTTAGTTTTCTTTAATAGAATTTCACAAATAATCGAAAAAGCAAACATTGAGAAAAGAACAATAATGAGTGAAAATATTTGCTCCTTCATAAGCTTTGCTAATAATTCTCATACATATGCCCAAACTCATCATCTAGTGGTGGTCTAATAAAATAAAATGGTCTACACGGATTTAATATGGCTTCAGACTCCTGCTCTCTGTTGATGCACAAATGAATGTTAAGCAGATGATGGGGATGGGAGGTGGGTTACCCAGATGTGTGATGTTGCACAGTGCCATCATGCAGCTGAATGTCACAGTTCAAGCTGTGATCAGCTATAACACTGAGACCACATGTGGTCTCACATGTGGATAAATCTGCCATCACTAAATTCTGAATGAGTAAGGAGGAATCTTTCTGAATTTCTGAAATATTCCATATTTTTTGACGCAGCAATTAAGTATGCTGGGTTAGAATGAATGACCTGTGTGAAGTTTCCATTGTGGTTGTGGTGTCCATGGTGTCCATTCAGATCCTTGCCAAGGCTTTACCATGGACAGCATTTTTCCCAATCACTGGACATTGGGTTGGCCTTATTTCACACTTTGGTCAATTGGATCTGCAGGAAAGAGGCAAAGATCACATGGAGTTGGGCTTGCTCTCTTGTGTTTAGGCATCACCATAGGAAGAGCATGTCTCAGGCATTCTGCTGCTCCCAGAAGAATCAGAGACACGGAGCAGATTGAAGCTGGGCTCCCCCAGAGGCCCCCAGGGCTCCCCCCAGGGCTACCTGTCAGCCAAACCCAAGGTACATGAACCAGAAATAAGGACTTACTTTAGTATGCAAGAGTCTGGAGGTAATGTAGTCCATTATTATGGCAACAGCCACCAGTACACTCTGATTGTATCCTCAGGCGAGGGGTGTAAAGAGGAAGCAAGTTAAATGAAAGAAGATCTCAGTGTTGAAGGCGCCCACAGTCAAGTTGTGGAACAAACTGGTAAGAGGATAGAATGCTGAGAAAGGGATCATAGACATGTAAGGGATTCAAGACAGGGTGGAGTACCCTGCTACTCTGAGAGATCAGAGACCCCTTCCCAGGGAAGGCAACCAAAAGCTTCACCAGGTTGTGCTGAGGGGAAGGATTGACTGTACATTCATCTCTAGGGCAGGGGGTTCCAGGGGAAGCTAGCCTGAGGAACAGGCCCAGAACTTGGAACTTATACCTCCTAGGCCCCACTACAAGCAAAGCATCAACAACTCTAAAATTCTATGGACAAATTTAATGTCAAAATCTGAAAATGGTTAAAGAAAGACTGTGAAATAGTGGACATGAAAGCGGTATAATCATAAAATTGCAACCGTAGAAAATGCCAAAACCTTGATATTTAACCCCACCTAATATAGCAGACCAGGACCATGGAAGCAGATGATATCATCCAAACTGACAGCATCTGAAAGTCAACAGAGAAATGGAAAAAAGCACCACAAAATGAAAAGCTTGTGCATGAGCTGAGCTCTCCCATGCAGAAAAAAAAAAGAAAGAAAAAAGGTCAGTTGACCAATATGTAAGATTCTGCACTGTGAGTGCCTTATCTCCTGCTCACCTTCTCTCACACAATGGGATAGATTCCAACACGCTCCAGGTTAAAAGGTAGAACTATGTGTCCCAGGCTCTGCTGCTAGAGAAAAAATGGCTTGCATTCTGCTGAGCCTGGATCAATGCCTACGAAGGTGGCTACTGCAGAGGACCTGGATACAGACAATGGAAGGCTATAAAACTCAAGTCCTCAGGAGCGTGGCAAGTAGTATCAATGTAGACAATAAGGCTTGGTGGAGACTGGGGCTAACTTCCCAGTCCCACCCACCTTTTTTGAGGACCCAATTAAATTGTATATTCTGATTGTTTTTAGAGAGGTCAAAACTCGAGATTTTAATGGGAAATCTCCAAATGAGTAAAACTTGTTTACTAAATCAGTTTAAAAACAAACACAGCACTGTGTGTGTCAAATAAAAGATCTAGATAGATTTAATCCTCATGACAGACTAGCAGTTGAAACCTTTGATTTAAATCTCAAGGTGAGTGCAATGATCACTACCATGATAGAATTTCAAACAGACTCAGATTTCACCTGGAAACCAAAAGCCTCTTTTGCTTTAAGGATCAGACCCAGGCAGGCTTTCTAAAATCATGGGGAAAGACACACCAAAGGCTAGAGCAGAAAAAATCTGCTGGTTTCAAAGTCTTTGTGAAGCCCATAGGGTAGGTCCTGAGAAAAAAAATATAGACACTGTGGCCATATTTCCCTCCAAATTTAACTTTGTGGTATTTGGTGTTCTGTAGGCTTTTGGCTTGGGTTTTGTGAAATGTCATACAAAAGAATAAAAATGAAATTGCATTTCATAATATATTTTCCTGGGAGTTCCTGATCTATTCTGATTCTGAAGACCCTTTCACAGGAATATGCAATCAAAGCAGCCACCTTCATAATTTTTTTCTGGGTCGATCTGTCAGGGTTCAGTCAGGGAAGCAGAGAGACACTGAGTAATATAGGACAGGGTTTTCTTGTCCATTTTGGACCTTACACAAATGTGGGGTGAGCTGAAGAAATGAAGGGATATGAGCAGAGCTGGAAAGTCATGGAAACATCATTTAGCATTCCTTTCAAAACCCAGAACAGGCAGGCAAGTTGGACACTCAGAGCAACTCTAAAGGTCAAGCACAAGGTCAGTAGGAAGTGACCAGGACACCCATGGAGAGAGGATGGTGGGAATGTGTTCCCTCTATACCCATGGCCTGCAGGGGGCCCGGTGGGTGGGTCTGTGCCATGGAACCCAAAGGACACTCACCCCTAGATAGGAACCAGGAGGTTAGGGCACTGGACTCAGGAGTACCCTGGGTCTATCCACTCCAACCCCAGACCTTGATGTTCTTTTGGGAACAGTAGTTACTGTCCTTCCCTCCCTCAAATCTTCCATACAGCTCTAAACCGAACTGGGAAAGGTAGCTGTCAGTCAAGTAATTCTGTACATGTGGAATATGAAAAAGAAGGGATCTTAAAATTAAATACTTAGTTTTAGGCCAACATAATTTTTAAATCGTGTTTAATACAATATATTATATAAGCACATTTGTTCATGAAAAATAGTGGAATTTCCCAGTAAATGCTACACAAAATGCTTGATTTGTTTATAAACAATTAAATCTTTATTGCTTCTAAACAATTAAAACTTACTATTGAAATATAAATTGATATAAATCCATTGTGTCCTTACAATGGGCAAAAACTGACTAGATGTTTGAAATTCTTAAACTTTGAATTTCGAAACAGTTACTTTCTTAATGTTTTCTATTTTATTTAAATGAAGATATGAGAAATGATATGGAGTGCTGCCTGTTAGAGTTCCTTCACAAATAGCAAATTGCTGAGACAAGTGGGATAAAGACTATATTCTCCAAAGATGGGAAGTGAAATTAGGTGGTGGCATTGCTGCCCTTGCTCTTTGTAATGCCAGTTTTTAAAATATAAAAGAATCTCTGCGTGCCATTTTCCATACAATGACTGTAAATTATGGCTCTAGTAAAGACCTGCTGAGATCATCTAAAGACAAATTTCAGATTCCTTATTTCTTCTTCTATTTCATTTGTATTTAAAACTCGTAGTTCCATACGCTTCTCATCTTTGAACAGTGGTCCATTCCATGTATGCATTAAGCAGTGGCTAAGGAAGATGACCCTTAAAATTACACATTTAAAACCTTATATTGCTCAAGCCAGCTCTGGTGACTGAGGCATTCCATGAAGGAGAGAACCAGGGAGAAACTGAAGAGATGACCACTGCAGCTCAAGCTCCACAAGCCAGCGGGGGCGTGCCACAACATAAACCTAAGGGACCAGTTTCTCTGCCCTGTATGGAGCAGAGTGAGCTGACAGACACCGGGAACAAGGGATAACGTACTCCTGGAAAAGACCAGTTGTTTGGTGCTGCAGCAAGCAGGCAAAGTCTCCAGCTGGGCTGACTAATGGGTGAGGTTTCTCCCAGTCAAAGACAATCCATAAGAGAAGAAGGGGCTGTTTCTTCAAACGTGTAATAGCAACATAAGGCTACATGGAGCAGGGAGAATCAGGAAAACACAAAACAAGAGAACAAAACAAATCTCCAATATCTGATCATGAATGCCCATGACCATGACACAGCCCATCTCGAAGTGGCCCTTGGTAAACAGGAAGGACAGAGAGAGGGTCTTGTGGGGACCAAATTACTTAAGTAAAGCTGGTTTCTTACAAATTGGCATTTGTTGGCTTGTATAATAGAAACTTCAGGGGTAGACCTTGGGGCTCTTGGGCCAAGGTTCTGTGACGTCATCAAGCAAGACCCGCCTCTTTCCACTAGAGTCTCTGCTTACACTGCCATGTATTGTCCCCTCTGTTGCTTAGGAGTGTCTTTGCAAACAACAAAAAAATGCAATTAACAGTGGCTGGATAGATCAGAAAGATCCTTAAAGGGCAATTCTGGCAAAAGAGGGCCTTCTCCTTCTTGAACTACGAACTACGTGAACTGGATGCCTGCCCTGGAGACAGAAGGCCTGGCAGAGCAGATTGAATGTGAACGGCGGGTGTAGGGCACACTTGGGAATCTCAAGTAGAACAGATTTTCGCTTTATGAAAAACTGTTGGGGAGGAAAGGGAAAAGAAATAATATTAATATGCAAAAATGACAACATACAAAGCAACTAATTAGATTGTGTAACAGCAGAAATAACTCCAAGAAAAGCAACAACAAAGATGAAATATCTAAGAATAAAATATGTAAGGTCATTATGAAGAAAACTTTAATATGCTCCTGAGGGCACAAAGTAAGCCTAAAATAAATGGGAAATATACCACATTCTTGCATCAGAACAATCAATGTAATAAGATGCCCATATTTCCAAAATTAGTGTATAAATCTAATAGGACCTCAAGAACAATGCCAACAGAGGGTTTGATTTACACAGCTGCTGTTAAATTGTGTGGAAAAACAAGTAAAGCAGATAGGAACTACTGAAAAAGAAGGGGAAATTAGCCCTATCATTTAATAAACCATATTTTTAACTTATCATCACTAAAAAGATAAGGATACATGGATAGATAGGGAAAAAAGTGACAGAACAGAATAAAAAGTCAGAAAGGAAACTCAAATACTTCTGAGAACTTACTTTGTGACTGTTTTGGCATCTCAAACCAGTGATGAAAGAATCCAACTATTAAATTAGTAGTATTCCATCAACAACTGGGTAGCCATTCTCACATCTCATCTAGAAAAAAAAATGAGTTAAAACAAAGATTTAAATAATTTTCAAAAGGAAGAAAAGCACCAAAATGATTTTTCAAAAATAATATGGTAGGTTTCAAAAATAATCTTAGAACTGGGGAGCTATATAGCTATCATATAAATTCATAAGCTTTAAGAGAAAGAAAACTCAGTTTGATTTCATCATCAAACTTCTGTTAAGAAAGCCCATCCTAAATAATCATGAAACAAAATGATAAACTTGGAAAAACATTTGTAATTCATATGACAAAAGTATAAATTCCCTGATTTAATACATTTTAACAAAAGATATAATAGAAATTCATTTATTTACAAATTTCATACCACAGGCAAACACCTTGCTAACCTTTCTGTCATCACAATACCAGGGTCCCCTTCCAGTCTTGGAAACTGCCACAGTCTGGCCCCCAAATCAATACCACATATTTTAAGATTGAGTTATGGCAGTAGCCTGTTGCCAGAAACCCAATTCCATTTCAAGAACACAGCATTGGAAAACCCACCCCAAAGGTCAATCTATAGGAACTAGAACTTTTGACATTGAAGTAGGAATTAAACTGTTTATGAACACAGACAGTGGCATAAAACAGCAACCATTTTGAGATTGTGGGTCAGGAATCCATACAAGTAGGAAAGGGGCTCATCTCTGCTCCAGGATGTCTATGGTCTCATCTGAGAAGACTGAAACATTGAGTGATGATTTGCTCTCTGGGGGCTGTGGTGACCCGAAGGCTGAGCTGAGCCGAGACAGACCATCCAGCTCCCCAGAAACTCCTGTGACTTGGGCTTCTAAGAGCATGGCAACCGGGTCCTGTGAGAGAGTTCTATGCATGGATTCTGAAAAGGGCACGCCAATAGAGCACATACATGTGTGGTTTCTGTGACTTGGACTCAGAAGACACATAGCATCAGTTCCACCATACTTTATAGGCCAAAGCAATGCTAGCCCGTCCAAATCCAAGGTGCAAGGACACTGGTCTCCCCTCACGATGAAAAGGGTGCTGACAAGGGAAATACAAGCCTCTGCTCTAGCATTCTTGTCACTCAGTCAATACATAACCTCATTGTATGTATTTCTGCTTAAAGATGCCTGGCTTAGTATCTGTTGCTTCTGGAACGTTAAACCACGACCAACAGCACTGTGGTTGTACAGAGCTTACCCAACACACAGCACAGCCTCCTTGTACTCACTCAGGAACCCTGACCAGCACTATGCTTGGGGCTGTTTCAATGACAAAATCACCACCAAAAAGAACAAATGTCTGAAAAATGTCACACAAGTAGATGGCAGAAAGGACACTCATTTAGAGTCTGAGCTGAAACAGGAAGAGCATCACTTTGTTCAACCTCAGCAGGAAATGGGCAGGTCGAGAGACCCCAATTTTTCACCTTTTGGTCCATCTGGCCAATGATCACAGAAACACCATGAGTATTAACGTGGGGGATATAAGTAAATTCTAGCAAGTAGGCAAGTTCTCAAGAATGGAGTCTATAAATAATGAGGATTGTTTAATGAAAAAGACAAGCTATAGAACAGTATGTGTGTTGTGTGTGTATGCACGATTGTGTGCACACACTCCTAGTTGTCTGCACATAAAAATATTCTGAAAATATATGTATAGATGTGATAGCAGATAAGGGCAGTTGCCTCTTGAGAGAAAACTTCAGCATTAGATGGCAGTGAAAGGAAGATTTTCATTAGGTATTCCTTGATAGCCTCAGAATTTTGAACTGTCTGAACATATATTACATATATTAGTTACTGATTAATCAACCTCAAAAGGGAAAACATTATTTTAGAATATTTATTTAAGGTTTGGTATTTTAAAGTTTCTTAAATAATTACAAGTGTACATGATGAAAAGCATCCTGGCTAAATAGATGAGAATTCATGAACTTTCTAGAAACACACCATCATCAATTAAACAGCATTAGTAATGGCTAGAGCAGGTAGCCATGTTAACTGTGTTGTCAGGGAGAATCTTTTCCCTTTACCCACATACAGAATGGCCAGTTTCTGTTATGGAGGGCTTCCGCCTGGAACCTATTCTTGCTTTTACAGCATGGTGCTAATGAGGCCAGTGTCACGAAGTCAATATTTTGGGGGAATCACAAGAGTGCTGCTCACCTCTTCTAGCCATCTTTTAAATCCCAGCAAGGGCTCCAAAGGGTTGCCTGTGAAGAGTGTAAATGTCTTGGTGTAAATTGTTGATCATTACTGGAGAAGGAACAGAGGCACCAAGTCCCACTGCTGACAGGTCAGCGGAGTCACAGTTTTTAATGGGCTGCACATAATGCTGACATGCTGCCACCCATCTCCTGCCTTGTGGTGACACGTCTTGCAGAGAAACCTGAGAAACCCCACTGTGTTCTGGTCATCTAACATGCTTCCTCTAAGCTCCATCACCCCTACCCATGCCACCACCACCCCCACTTCCTCCTAGCACTTAACACAGAAAAAAAAACACTTTATGAGGAATTTGAGATAATGACTCAGTTGACAAAAAATAGGCCTACCAACTGCTAACAGACCTGGTAAGTTCATGGTAAGAAATTTCTCTCCTGCGATGTCTCTCTGTTTCAACCATGTGTGCACCTTGTGAGAGCTAGGCCTTACTGTCGGAGGGTGGGTCTTCATGAAGGGCAGAGCATGCAGTTGTGGATGCTGACCATGAACCAGGCCTTGGGCCTGGTGACAGTCCAATCAATCCTCATTATTCATGGACTTGGGATCTGGAAGTTTGCCTACTTGCTAAGATTTATTTGAAAGTTCCAAATCAATATTCCCAGCACGTGTGTGGTCACTGGTGAAACTACACAGGGCAGCAAGAAGTTGGAGACATAGTACCAGCTTGAGAGGAAAGTCACAAGAAAATGCTACTGATGGGGTAAATGGCAGCCATTTATTGTCTCAGTGTTGTGGAGGCTGAAAGTTTGAGATCAGAGTGTCAACCCCCAAGGCTCATTCAGATGTGTCTGTGTCCTAATCTCTTCCTACAAGGACACCTCATGTTAATTTGTACCCCCCCCATATGGCCTCATTTTAACTTCATTGCCTCTAATGAACCCCATCTCCACTACAGTTATATTCTGAGCTCAAGTTAGAGCTTGAACACAGGACTGTTCAGGGGTGAGAGAGGGAAAGTCATCTGGTGCACACACTTCCAACCAGGCAATATTCTGCCTTCCATGTCTCGCTGTGATGCCCGCCTTTTTCATGGTGTACTTAGTATCTGTTTGTTTGGTTTTTTGTTACAAAGAGGGAGGTCTTCAGGTTACAAGTAACATTCAGAAACAAAGTTCTTCACAATGCCACCTCAAATCATGGATGACCTCGTTTACATTTTAGGATGGTAGTTGTCCCTACTTAGAGATGAAGAAGTAGACTGAGAAAGAGGTGAAGTGATTTGCCTACAACCACCAGAATGTAGCACTTGAGTCCAGAATCCATGACTTTCCACTGTGTGTCACTAAGGTATTTCTCAGGCAGATGAATGGGTAGTTTTCATGGTTAACTGGTCTTGTCCCTATCTCCCAATGCTCAGATTATAACACAGACTCACCAAAGAAAAGTCTGTCAGGACTGAATCAGGATTGAAACCAGGACTATCATGTAAGATCTGGGAAATGTAGATGCCATGGCAATCTTTATCAATTCAAACACAATAGTGGACCTTTTAGCATCTGTGTTGAGTGATATTAAGTGTGAGTGTTCTTCCCTTTCTATGTATTTTTAAGTATACTGTAATTTTTCCATTGTTTAACTGACTACTCTTAGCAGGAACTGGCTCCATCCTGGGTAGAGCATCAATACCAATACAGTAGTAGGCCATTAAGCATCCATAATACACATTTAGATGTGTATTTTATTCCTACTTAATCTATTTTATTTAAGTATTCTCCACTGTACATGCCATCAACTATTTTTCTGTACTAACTCAACTTTCCCAAGAGCCTTGGCAAAAATGCTATGTAAACAAAAAAATCCAGTAACCATGTAAAGAACGAACAAATTAATTCATCCATTTTCTGGACAAAGATGCCTCAGGATGAATATCATATATTCCAAGGAGAGAGTCCTATGAGAAGGGAAATTATCTGTGCAAGCCATGGTTTTCTCTTTATCTTTCTCTCAGATACAAAGATATTAGGTACATATATCTATTTTTACACCACTACTGGATATTTTTTTGGTAGAATTTTGGAAGTTCTATAACATGATGGTTAAGAAATCTCAAGTAAGAAGATAAAGTTATTGAATGTCTACTCCCCAGAAGTACCATGTTGACCAAACCAAGCTGACTTTTTTAGTCACTTCAGCCAGGTATAACTACAGTCTGCAAGAGTCTGATCAGTATCTCAGATGAAAGGTCAAGAGTCGACATGTACAAAGTTTTGAGGTGTAGGCTTTTATTAGTTTCTGCGGTTTCAACCACGACAAAACAAAGTTCTTGATTCTAGAGTTTAGGTTTCGTGGGCCTGAAGGCAAGGATCTAGAAAGAGTTTTTATAAATATATAGCTGTTTGATAAACAACTGTACAAACAGATGCTTTGTCCAGTTAAGAATCTCATGTCAAAAAAAAAATAGAATCTTTTATCATGGAAAAGGTCTGCTTGAACAGATTTTGGCTCAGGAAAAATGATGTCTGAAAAGTTCCTGAGGCAAACAATGTTAAAGGAAATCAATAATTGGTGGGAGTCTCAGTCACACTCCTGGACTCTTAGCACCAGCAACGTCAAGAGGGAACCCACATCAGAAGGGCACTGGCCAAGCTTCACAGGAACATGACAAGGAAAGAACCCATGGAATTTCCAACCTAGGAATCTGCTTCAGAGACCGACTGAATTCCCAAAAACAGGACCAGGAATATCACTGCTTCAATGATATCAAATAGAGCACTCACAGAGGGCAAAGTGACCCCGTCTTGTGGGAACAGCAGGTATGAAGCCAGGGGACTTACCTGACCTGACCTGAGGATCTGGATGTCCCTATATCCATAGATATAGGGACGTCCTTGAGGTGATATCAGTGCTGGAAGAAGATGATATTTAGGGTGGCAGAGGCTTATTGGACAAATGAAGTCTCCTTCCCACTGTTCTCTTTCCCTACCTGTCTCTTCAACCACAGCGTCAGTCCCCTCCCCTCCTTTCCATGGAAGGTCTCTTTGTCTTTGTTTTCTGGGATGTTCAAGCTCCAGCTCAAGACACCCTCTGTATTGACAGCATTAGAGCTTCTTGAGCCTTCCCAGTCCATTTTCTCTGACTCATGAGCAAGGAGTTTCATTTTGGAAATGCAGAATGAAATTACTGGTGCCTACTTGACTTTCTCTTGTGAAATCGATGGTGGGGTCTCACTGACCACTCCTGGAGTCCAGAAGGAAAAGGAACAGGTCAGCGCCATGCTTTTAGCCCAGTGTCTGAGCTGAGAATTCCTACATATTTAATAAGATGCTTACAGATGAGGTCACTACCCTGCATCCGAATCCTAACCTCATCCACATGCTTTATGTCTCAAAGCAAAAAAGCCACATCTGCCTGACCATCACATACACTGCTGAGAAATGCAAATAGTTACAAGGCACCACAGCACTATTTCTGGGTACAGTACTCTTAAGACTTCTTGAGTGGGGCAAGCAGAGCAGAGTCAGAAGCCTGGGCTGGTCCCAGCCTTCCCAGATTTCACCACCACGTCATCTGGTTACTCTTCTCCAGGAAGGCACACTGCAGCCCTAGGCAGTTCTTCAGGGTTTTGCTGAAACCTGTACTAACTGCTGTACTAAATCATCTTTCCAAGTCACTCATTCTCTCTGCAAATGCAGTTCCTCTTCTGGAAGATGGACAGTCGGGGGGAACTCTGCAATGGACTCTGCACCCCTGAAACATTCAAACATCTGAGAAATAATCCAGTGACCAACACCCTTCATTCCCTCCTTTATAGCAACTAAAGTAGACTCAGGCTTTCCTGAGTTACCAACACTCAGCAATGATGAATTTGCTGCTATGTGGCTTTTCTGCAGAGGTCATCCAATGGAAAACTGCTGTGCTCACAGAGCACTGATTTGGTCAAGATTTGAAGAATCGTGACCTTGTTAGACAAAGAGCTACTTGGTCCATACTCTCAGTGTCAGACTTCCTTCTGAGCCAGTGTTCCCTGTTGTGGTATAATAGTGCCATGAATGGTATAATAGAGCCAAAAGTGTGTCAATTTAAGTGCAAAGCCCAATTTAAAATGAGACTTATGGAAGTATAGACTTCTGGGAAGACATAAAACTTCTGGTGAGACTGAGCAATGTGGAAGGAAGATCGAGGTGATTCTTGTGGGTTGGAGAGGAAGTCAGATCTCTGAGAGCTCTAGCAGAATGATGTGGAGAATAGAGAAGACAGTTCCCCCCCCCTCCAAAAAAAAAAAAAGAGAACCTAAGAGAAATAGGACTTCAATTCCCCCCAAAAGGCACAGATGAGCATGAGGTAGAAATGGAAGCAGGGGGTGATAGAATAGCTGTGATCCAATCTATCTGCCTTTGCCCCATCAGACAGAACCTAACAATCAGGCACCAAGTGCCAAGCAAGAGAT
Source organism: Uropsilus gracilis (assembly GCA_004024945.1). Lineage (NCBI taxonomy): Eukaryota > Metazoa > Chordata > Mammalia > Eulipotyphla > Talpidae > Uropsilus > Uropsilus gracilis. Next base: position 12,055 of record PVHY01009146.1, on the reverse strand, counting down.
AGGATGTTTGTTCCCTGGAGAAATGGAGCCCCAGTAAAGGATCTCCATCACCCCACACACTGACATCTCTCAGCAGGAAGGCTGGCTTCCCACCCAATTTGCTTACACACTCAACACTTACTTAACGAGCAGCTGTTTTGTTCCAAGTATGTTCTAAGTGTTTGAAGTCCAGCGGAAAAGAGAATTGATTACCAGGCTCCTGTTCCATGCACTTGACATTCCAATGGAGAATATTGTTTACTCAGTCACCAAATATTTATTGAGCACCTGTTCTGTGTCTGGCAGCATTCCAAGCACTGGGGATACAGTACAGAATAAGACCAAGTTCACTCCCCCCAATATGTTCTGGTGATGGTAGAGAGAGAGACAATAACAAATAAAACACACGCTGTTTAAAAAGTTTCTCAACAGGTCATTTTCTTTGCTTTTTCCCCACACACTTACTCTCTGGCATAGGCTGGGGCTACTCTTGTATGCTACAGTGAGACAGCTCTTTTCTATGTACTAATCCATCAGCATGGCCAGGACATTTGATATCATGTTATAAAAAAAAGAGCTCTAACATCCAACTCGTAGGCATTTTCAAAAGAGAGAGCTAAGGATAGAAGCCATCTGTGAGCATCTTCTAACAATGGAGGAGGATGGGACCAACAGGAAGCCCAGTGCAGTGAATAAAGAACCACACAGTTGGAGACTATCACCCAAGTTCCTAATTATCCATAGAAGACCCTAAAGCTCCCAGAAGAAAAAGCAAGTTAAACCAGATCATCTAACCAGAATTAAAGAACTTAATAGCCTCTTGCCTCACAAGGGTGCTGGGGCTAGAAGACAATAGTATTTATTTAATACTATTTATCAAAATGTCCAAGGGAACATGGTTTTTATTCTTCACAAGACAAACTGTCAATCTGGTGAGGGTTTAGGGACAAAAGATTATAAGACATGCAGGTACTTGGAAAAACATAACTCTCATGCATGCCTTCCTTTGACAGCTCTCCATGAAGAGCTGCAGCAAAGTCAGGAGTTACTTTAGGAAGGGGGAAGTGAGAGGAAGAACATTTCATGCAGAAGGTGTAAACAGAATCATCAGCAAAGGTATGGCTTGTAGAGGTTTCTTTAATAGGAGGACAAACTAAGGAAACTGAGAGCCCCAGCAGTGATGGGAAACTCATTGCACCCTGAGTGATGAGGGACAAACAGATGAATTGGCATCCCCAGGTCACAGTAGACAATCAATAGAAGGGATGCCAGGCAGACTCTGGGGTAGAAAGAACACGTTAACAGAGCATGTAAACTCTGCAGTGAACACTAAAAATGTAAACCCACTTACTAGTTTAAAATAATGGACATCTGGAGGAGCCTGGGGTGTGGCTAAGAAAACACCCTCCATCTGAACAGAGAACTAAAGGAGGACTCAATTTGAAAAATGAAAGTATAGGTGTATTAGCATATTGTTTATATAGTTTTGAGATATTATTTGGAGATTTTCCTGGAAAAGAAAAATATGCCAGAAGTTGACAGTAGTTCTGGGTCTGTACATAACAGAAGTGAAAATTGGGCCTCTGACAGATATGTGTACCCTGTATTCATGCCAGTGTTATTCACAATAGACAAGAGATGACAACAACCAAGAGTCTAGCCACAGATGAATGAATAAGTAAAATGTGGTCTATACTTCTTACATGTAGTATTTTTTGCACAGTATATAGCCATTACATTTATGCCTGTTTATAAATGAATGGAATATTACTCGGTTGTGAAAAGGAATGAAGTACCAACACATGCTACAACATGAATAAACCTTAAAAACATGCTAATGAGATAAGCCAGATACCAAAGACTCTATATTCCACTTGCATGAGTTAGTTGGAAAAGTGTAATCATAGAAGAAAGTAGAAAGGTGGAAAGAAAGTAGAAAGGTGGATGCCAAGAACAGAGAGAACAAAAAGGGAAGTTATTATATAATGGGAATAGAGTTTCAGTTTTACAAGATAAAAAGAGATTGTGGACAGTGGTGGTAACACATGCACAATAAAATGAAAGGGCTTAATACCACTGAATTTTACTCTTAAAAATGGTTAAAATGGTAAATTTTATGTTGTGTATATTTTGCCACAATAAAAAAGTTAAAATTCACTATATGTGATACTATTTTTTTAAGTACATGTACATAATACTTTGAAATTTTTTTAATTAAAAAAGCAAATATGATAAATTTTACCTTAGGAGAAAAGGAGATCTATATAAAAATATAAACTATCCTCTCTAGTCCACATCTCTTATCTTGCCAGAATAAGAAGTAACATACTTTTCTTCCTGATGAAACTGGTAGCAATATAGGATCAGTTTGGAATGACTTCATTTTAAATCAGAGATTCTTATGAAAAGGAAGGTTATTTTAGCTTACATTTTTCAAAGCGTGTACACAGACATCATCTTATTTAATATCACACCTTTGTATTTTGAGCAGGTGCTTATCTTCATTTTAAAAATAAGAAAACTGAAACTCAGAGAGATTATAAGTTCCTGTCCTAGAAGTTTCAGTACACAGTAAAGCCTCCCTTGTGTCACATTTCACAAAAGAATAAACCTGCCAATAAAGCAGTCAAATTAAGCACAACTGACAACTAGCAAAATCATCTCTGTCATCCCAATTATCTTTCAGCTTTCACCCATGTACCATCTACCTACTATCTTTGCATCATCAATATCTATGTATTATCTCTATCTTTGCATATTATACACACGTGCATATCTATCATCTACCTATCATCTGTCCTTTATCTGTCATCTGTGTGTCTACCTACTTATCTATCAACACTGGAGCAACTGGACATCCTGTTTCTGTCTGCTTCCCTGCTTAGCATTTGTCTTAAATTTCTCTAACATCACAGTGCTATGATAGCTGCATTAGAATAAGGCCTGATGACATGGACTTGAAGCTTTGGCCATCACTGGTCTGATAGTGTGTGAGACGCAAGCCGGCACCACATTCTCGTGTTCTCATGTGACTCAATCTGAAAGCTAATCAGCAATAACCACCCTGTTTCCTAATCATTTCCAATATAAGTGGATACATGCTTTCTAAGAGAGCATGTGGGGGACTCACTTGTGAAGCAAGATTGGTGATAAAATGAAGTGAACTCAGGTTACCCATCGGATCCTGGGTAGGGAGGAGTTTTCAGCATAGCTGCCTGTGCTTGGTCCTGCAAAATGCATGAAACTACAGATCACCAATAGTGAAGCCAGGAAATAGCAGGGAAACTCTACACAGGTGGAGGTTTCATTTACATGGGAAAAGGATGCCGAGAGGTCCTGCTGGTGAGTGTGTTATAATAATCCAAACGCTCTTGCTAAAGCATTATGGACATTTATTGCATGGAGTAAATCAACAACTGGTTATGTATTTTGTAGTTTAGTAATGCCTTTTTTATTTTACAACAAACCCTTAAGACAGTAATAAACTGAAAATGAAAAGCCAAAGTGTATGTTTTAATAAAAATTAAGGGCTGAATTCCTATTTCTCCAGAAAGTTAATGGTGAATATACAGTTGACACAAAGTGCTTCTCAGCATTAAGTATCCACATGGGGGCCCTGTGCTCTCATGCACACATGAAGATCAGGAAATGGCAAACCCACTGAGGAAGCATGAATATGGACTCAAACCTAATCGTCATGGAAAGGGATTGTGCCCAAAGATGGCCACAGGGCAGGGAGCATGTTTACAAGGCATTTGGTGAAGCACAACTTTTCATTTAGCTCCAGTGGCTGTTCTTCCTATCAACGTCGCTCATTTTCACTCCCAAGTTTCATTGCACATGTACAAAAGACTCAATGACTGTTCATACGTTGACTTCATTAGCAGAGAAATTTCACAGATAAGTGATGGCATATTTCATGTAGCAAAGTCAGGCTTCAAACAGAAAATCAGTTCATTTGATAATAGTTGGATAATTTTCAGCAATTCATGTTATCAAAGTAAAGCCTTTGAAAACTCATCCTGTTGAAAGTAAAACTTCTAAAGATACTATAAATGCTGTTGAAAATTCAGGTTAAAACTTCAACATTGAAGATAAAATAAATTGGGAGCTGTGACAACACAATACAAATTTTGATGGAGAACAACATCAGGGTAAAATCAATATTCTTACTAAATTATAAATTATGAATGTGCCACAATTGGTTCCAATGATATTTCTTAAGGGGCAAAATATACTTCGAGCCAGTCATGGGTTCCAAATATGCAACAGTATTCTGCTAATAGAAATAGAAACTGTGGCTGTCAAAACTTACAATATTTTATTTATGCATAGAGTAACTGAACTACAAAAATATTTAAATGAGGCTGACATTAATTTCTTTTTTGAAGTTCAACACTTTCTTTGCTTCCAGGATTCTATGCATTTTGGAAATGTCTGAACCTTTAGATAAGATTAATGTAAACATCCTAAAATGAGAGTGACTTTTTTGTCTTTTTATAAATGAATCCTCCAAATTTTGGATGCTTTTATTTCAAATCAGTTGGAAATTTTTAATTAAAGTAATCATAGCATCCAAAAGATCTTCGCACTTGAAGATCTTAGCAAAATGCAATTATTGAAAATAAAGTCTGTAATCAGGAAGGTATTGAGATTTGTCCCCACAAAAACAAGTTTGGAAGTAAACAACTTACATGATGTGAGTTCAAACCATGTGTAATAATTCATTTTAAAATTCTAAAGTTGTGTTTGGGAATATCTAGACAGAAAAAGAATCTTTTGAATCTATTTTTAATTTGAAAAACTGATACTCAGTACCTAAAATTTCCCAGAAGCTTTCATTAGCAGAACACTCAAAAAAATCAAAAATAAGCTAATTTCACAAATTTTGATTCATAAAAGTATCTTTCAACAGAAGGTATGCTGAGTGAAAACAAAAAGATCTATAAAAGCATGGACTGAAATATTTGCAAAGTTAACACAAAAATAATAGCATTGACAACTCACATTTGTCAAAATTGTTCTAAGCTTACTAGAAATGTTGGCACCTGTAGAGAGAAGTGATTTTGCAATTTAAAATATTATGATTGACTGAGAAGAATTGATTGAAGGTATCAATAATTTCTAAGTCATCAGTTATATAAACCACTCTGAAGATGATGGTAGACATTTTTTATGAAAAGTAAAACTTTATTTTTTAGAAAAATATCAGTGACATGGTATTAGGAATAGATATGACTGAGAAACTTAGAGAGATGTGTGAGTAGCTGCCAATAATAATCATTCTTCCTATTTATGTGACATCATCAGATAATTACTATGAAGAGTTTTAAATTGCTTTTCTTTGAATACATATAAAATTTATTTACTTTTGTTAAATATTTATTTTTAGCATATAATTTTGAAAAAATATTGTTATAGGTCCACCAATTTAATGAAACCAATTTGTCAACCAATAAATATTCTGAATATAACTTCTGAATATAACTTCTATTTTCACATCACTTTTCAATTTCAAAATTTTCCCAGTTTGTACCCCCAAAAAAGTTATGTAGTTACTCCATCTTTTAACCCTTCTTGTTCCAGAGAGATTTAAGACAACACAACAGTATAGCAAATATTCCAGCTCTGACATCACAGAATCTGATTTTGGGAACTTGATCTTATAAGGATTTATTCTGTTTTTAGTTAAGGTGAGTGAACGGAAATATTTGTGTGGTTTCAAGCTAGAATAATTTTAGCTTGATTAGCTTTCACTGTAAATAAAATGAGGGTTACTAAACAGTTTTTATTTTAATTCATACTAAATAGTTGATCTGACTGTCTTACTAGCAGGAGGCAAGTTACAAATACCGTACTGACAACATTCATTTTCTGGGACTGTCATGGAAAATGACTCATATACAATGTCCATTTCATGATCCATCATCCCAGCAGTTACTGGTTCATCCTCCCCCAACCTGTGGGGTGCATGATGTGTGTAACATAATGATAAGTGTGTGACAAGTTCCTTTATCAAAACTTTTGGAGAAATCATGTTTTCTTTGGAAACAAGTTTGCCTTAGAATATCTAAGAATTCGAAAGTGGGGAAGAAAGTGTGTCTCTCTGAGTCCTCAGCATGAAATTGTGCGGTAAGTGAGCAGGAGCTAGAGAGATTTAGCAGAGGCATTTCACAGGGATAAACTTTCCTTCAGCCTGGAGCTAGTGAGGGAGTGTGCAAAGATGTGGGGGTCTTCTGTTTGGAAACACATGAGAACAATCCTAGACTTCAGCACCTCCCTCTTCTCTCCATGAGCCACAAAGAGGGTACAGGAGAGTCAGCTAAGAAAAACTAGAGAGGTAAAGCAACAAGTAATGCCTCTTGCTGTCGGTGGGAGCACCACAAGCCTGCTGGGACATTTACCAAGGATTAAGCCAGTGCTACTCAAACAACATATTGACAGTCAAGTCTCAGCCTGGATTTCCCCAAAGGCTTGAGACAAGGGTTGGAGTACAGGTCATTTATTTGGAAGAAATAAAAATGATTACAGATAACAGACACTTAATAATCATCCAAGTTTAGCTTGTATCCTTGGATGACCCCCAGATAACCAACAGAAAAGACTGGTATTCAGAATACTGGAGCTCTGTCTTAACACGGGATTCCTGGAGACTGAGCAGAACAAAAGAAGAAAAGTAGAACTAAATAGTTTATCAGAGCTGGGGGCTATGAACTTCAGCTTTGCTAGGCAAGGGCTGACTAGGCTCCAGTCAACAGGAAGCTGTGGCCACAGCCACAGGGACCCTCACCTAGGTCAATGGTGTGGCTAAACCATGGCACATTGACCCAGTCTCCGGGTGACAGGCCTCTGTATCATTTTCATGTCGCATTAAAAAAAAAAAAAAAAACTACTTGAACATCCTCACACAGTCCTTGGGAACACCTGTGCCAGGTTTCCATTAAAACCTTCACCTGGGATGGGAATTATTTGGTGGAGGGTGTGGAGAGCATTAAGAGTACTGGATATTGCCAGCTAGCTTTCCAAGGCTGGTACCTATTTCCACCATCTTCAGCATTCACATTCTCACCAACATTCCCTCGAGTCAGCCTTTCAAAATGTTGTCAACCCATTAAGTGTGGCTTTCATTTGCATTTCCATGATTACTAATGAGATTGATCATATTTTCATATGCTTTTTGTTTATCAGATTTTTTTAAAGAAATCTGGGTTGTATGGTAGGTCTATTTTCAATGTTTTGAGGAATCTCCATTCTGTTTTCATTATGGCTATACCAATTTATATCCCAGCCAATAACATGTAAGGGATACCTTCTCTCCACATCCTCTCTGACAATTGTTTCTTATCTTTGGGATAATACCCATTATCACCGGTATAAGGTGATATCTCCTTGTTGAAAAATACAGAAACACTAATTCAAAGACATCTATGCACCCTCATGTCTATTGCAGCACTATTTATAATAGCCAAGAACTAGAAACCTGAGTGCCCACTGACTGACAAATGGGTAAAGATGTGTTAGATATACACAATTAAATCAGATTCAGCTATTTAAAAAACGAAATCCTGCCATTTGCAATGACATGGATGGACCTAGAGGGAACTATGTTTACTGAAATAAGCCATACAGGAAAAAGCAAACATCGTATTATTTCACATATATGCAATATGGAAACAAACAGATGATCTAAATAAAACAAAAATAAACTTCAAGACTACAAGGCCAATTAGTGGTTACCCCAAAGGGAAGGTGGAGGAAGGTGGGTGAATCAGGACACAGGGATGGTAGAATAGTGATGAATAGCCTGGACTTTTGGCAGTGAAATTACTATGGTTTGTACAGCTGTTGGTTCTCAATGATGGACACCTGAAAGGTATATGTTATGATGCAATATTATTTCCATAAAAAGAAAGTCTGGTTTTGAGTGCTTAATTCCTTAACATGGTGTGTGTGGCAAAGGAAGGGGGGAGGGGAGAGAGAGAAAAAGAGAGAGAGAGAGAGAGAGAGAGACTATTCACTTTGAGGATTTTTGCCACGCATAGTTCTTCACGCTATCTAGGAAAGATATTTGTGACAGTTATTAAATAGTGCTTGTTATGAAGGTTCTAGTAATAATTCAAACCACCATACTACTCAAGTATAAATAACAACATCCTAAGAAAGATAAAATCATATTCTGCAATGCCACCATCACAATTCTTCCACATCTTGCTATTTTCACTCCCTCTCCCTCTCCCTCTCCCTCTCCCTCTGGCCCACATTTGTGTTCATTAAACTATGCATGTAACTGGGGGGAGTCTAAACAACACCAGTTCTACTTGGTTCCATTACATCCTAAATAGCTACCTTAGACTTTGACCACAATCTGAGTGTCTTTAACTGACCTCGTCTTTTTAGTCTATTTATTTTCTGATGATCAATACATTAGGTAGAACATTCCCATCTGCCCTAAATAAAACCTTTCCTCGTTCCTTAATTAGATTGAAAAGCAAAAGAGGGGAATCAGTGAGCAGGAGGGAACCTCTGTAAGTACACTAATTACCTGTCATCTCTGCCCTAGGACAAGCATCATATCCAGCACAAGGCTCAGGAAAGGTCTAAACCACACAGTTTAACTGAATAGTGACCACTGGCAAGAGGGGTCTGCACAGCAAGTCCTAAATCAGAAGCCTAGATTGTCCAAGCCCTGCAGGCATGAAAGGGTTAACCCTTGACTGGCCTCCAGGAGTTGACTTGGGTGTCCCCACTGACAAGTGTCTTTGTTTACCTGGATCTTGAACCAGGCCGGATTCTATACCAACAATGTGATCCAAGCTGGTGGTCTTGGGCCATACAGTATCAGCTTGACCTCTGGGAGGGGTGAAGAATAAGGACACGTGGGAGGTTAGCTATGGCTATGTAAGTGGCCCTCCGTGAAAACTTTGGATACCAAGACTGGGAGAGCTACCCTCTATGGCAACATCACATACGCCTGTCACAAGCTGCTGCTGGGAGAAGCAAGTGTTGACCAGGACTCCACTGGGAGGGGTAGCTCCAAGTTCTGTCCCATCACCTCTTCCGCCTGCTGATTTTAACCCCTATCCTTTGCTGGCTAATGTGTAACTGTGAGGAAAAGATCTTTTTGGACTCAATAGCCCATCTAATGGACCATCTGACCTAAGGAGTATCTCGGCAGCTCACCAAGACCTTGACACCAGGCAGCACACCCTTAAAATGCATGGATGCCAGCCATGAGCTGGCATAGGCCCCTCCCTCCTGTCTAGTCTTTGTTTACCACTGCCTTGATCTGTTCAGGCTGCTATTTAAAAAAAAAAAAAAGTTACCAAAGATGGCCTTGCTTCAACATTTTTTTCTCACCATTCTGGAAGCCAGAAATTCAAAGTTGAGATGCCAGCATAGTTAGGCTCTCAGTGAGGGCATTCTTCCTCTGCAAATAAATGCCTTCTTGCTATGTCCTCACCCATCAGAGGGAGGGCTTGAGGAAACACATTCCCAGAGGTCCATGCACCCCATGTTCTTTGTAGCACTATTTATAATAGCGAAGAGCTGGAAGCAACCTAACTGCCCACTGATTGACAGATGGATAAAGAAGATGTATTATAGGTAAATAAAGGAATACTATTTGGTTATTTTTTAAAAATGATGGATGAGCTAGCAGGAATTATGCTAGCAAAATAAGCCAGACAGGAAAAGACAAACACTATATGATTTCCCTCATATGTGGTATGAAAACCACATCATTTTCTAATCCCATTCATGAAACTCACCCTTATGACCTAATCACAAAGGCCTATCTGCTGATGCCATCCCATTCAGGATTACAGCATAAGACTTTGGGGGTATGGGGGGACACATAAACATTCAGTGCATAGCAACGGATAACCAAGGTGGTCCCGTCCACCCCTAAATGCCAGCACTTTAACCCCATGGAAGCCTGCCAAAACTTTCTAAATTTTACTAAGTAAGTCCTGGAGACAGCAGCAACTATAAATAGACTGCCTTTTCATTCCATCAGCTAAGTTCATGACTCTTGGTTCACATTTCAAAGTGTTGTCTTAGTAATGGTCCAACCACAGAGGTAACATCCTTTAGAGACACATATTGTCAATTCTTTTTCTTACTGAACCTACTTAATTCCCCTAATTAATAAGATCTTTTCAGGTAATATATTTTGTATCCTGTGACCCTTATCCAAGAGGCCATAGCCTCAAAAATTTCAGCCAGCAAATAATCATAAATAGCATTGATTATTCACCCTGTTTTCTTCAGCACAGGTTACAAAGTGCATTTGAGTTAGAAGAAAATTGCATAGAAGATAGAATATATTTTTAAGAGAGAGAAGCATATCAGAGAAGTAGATACACAGGTAATATAATCCTAATTCTGTAAGAACTGCAGAAATACCTGCATGGAAATAAGTATAGAAGAAAAAAATATCCAAATGTTAGTTAAAGTGGGCTTTCTGGGAAAGGGATAGAATTGTGGACAACTTTTCTTTTTTGTCTTTTGGTTGAGTTTATTGTCTGACTCTTCGACTGCAAACATGGATGAACTGAAAGAGAGAGGGAGAAATATTGATAAAGGAGTATCTTAGCAGTTCTAGTTTGCTTCCTCACTTTGCCTTCCTAACCAATCCTGACGAAAATGTTCCACAGCAGCCGCTGATAATGAACTTGAAGCTAATAAGAGTGTGGAGGCCAAGCCCAGAGGCATGGGAGGGCACCTGAGCTGAGCAGGCCAGCACCTGTGTGAGGAGGGCAGGTGGGTGCGTCTCTGTGGTCCTGGGACTGGCGCCCGAGCCTGCATGTAACTGTGCTTGTCCATTTCTTGGATTGTAAAGGACTCTATTTTCTTTACTAAATGTGGCTTGAGAATGGGGGGAGAAAAAGGAAGAAGGGGAAGATGTAGGAGGAGGGGCAGGAGGAGAAAAAAGACAAATTACCTCAATTGGTAGTCCCATTTACATTTAAGTCATTTTGTAGTAGCCACCGCTTTGCATAAGCAAGCTGGCAAAAATCGCTGGAAAAGTTGATTCCTCAGGCTTACAGTAAATACTTGCTCTCCTGTCCTTTCCATTCCCCAAAATTTCCAGATCTTCTACTAAATTGGATCATTCTTGAGTGTAAACCCACGAGCTGATTGAAAAACACTCTCTATTTGCCTAGCCGAGTGACTTCATGGAAATCAGGACCTGTGGCAAAGGTCAAATCCACACTGGTCGGGGGTCCCAGGGCAGCTGCTCCCACAGCAGCAGGACCTGAGTTCAAAGCGTAAGCAGGAAAATTGCTTCTCTCGGACTTTAGACCTAATGACTCACCTCAGAGAATAAGGAATTCTTAAGTTTATCTAAATCCTCGAAGCACGGCAGAAAGCTCTGCATAATCCTCAGAGCGTGATTCTCCAAATAGGAATTCAAGTCACTGAAGCAGAGACTTAAACCTCAAGTGTCCCACACACGTTAGCTGCCCGGAGCCTGGTCATCAGGTGTCCTCAACAGGAGGCCGACAGCAGTAGGAAATACACCCAACATGCAAAATGAACAGGTGGCCATTACCTACAGCAGGGCGGCGGGCTTTTCCTGCAGCGGGTCAGAGGGTCCATGTCTTCGGCTCCATGAGGCCTGTGGTCTCTGTCACTACCACAACTTTGTAGTCTTTGTAGTTCAAAGTCAGACAGAGATGGCAAACAAACAAATGAGCAACTGTGTTCCAATAAAACTTTATTAAGGTGGGGGAGGTGAAGAGCACAAAAGATCAGCATGGCTAACAAATGTTAGTGAAGTGGGAAAGCCCCGGGGTACACAATAATGGAATAATGTAATATAAATATACATGTACATATATGCAAATTTTTTTAATTTAAATTAAATTTAGGAAAAAAAAGAGACAGGGTTATTAGGGAATGGAGAAAGAAAAAAAGAGCCATCTGCATAGTGCCAGGCAGGCAGGAGAGCTGCTTCTCCCCAGCGTGGAAATTGTACTGATTCCTTTTTTTCTTAATTTATTTATTTTTATATGTGTTTCACATCTTTGTATTCCCTGGGGACCACACACCACCTTTCCTCCCTGACCACTCC
>PVHY01009145.1:0-57878 GCA_004024945.1 Uropsilus gracilis | reverse complement strand
TCTTCCAATCCATGAACAGGGAATGTTTTTCCATTTCCTTATGTCTTCTTCTATCTCTTTTTGGAGCATTTTAAAATTTTCTTTGTATAGATCTTTAACATTTTTTGTTAGGTTTATTCCCAAGTATTTAATTTTTTTTGGTGCGATGGTGAATGGGATGGTTTTTCTGATTTCTTCTTCCTCTGCTTGACTTTTCACAAATAGGAAAGCCACTGACTTCTGTGTGTTGATTTTGTATCCAGCTACCTTACTGAACTGGTCTATTATTTCAAGTAATCTTTCTGTGGATTTTTTGGGTTTTCTAAATAGAGAATCATGTTATCAGCATATAATGATAGCTTCAGTTCCTCTTTGCCTATTTGTATCCCTTTTATATCTTTCTCTTGCCTTATCACCCTAGCTAGGACTTCCAGTACAATGTTAAAGAGTAGTGGGGAGAGTGGGCATCCTTGCCTGGTTCCAGATGGCTTTGATCTTGAGGCCTCCTGCAAAATTTCTTGGAGTGGGGTTTTAGTGGTAGCAAATTTCTGGAGACTTTGCTTGTTTGGAATCTTCTTCTGAGATACGCATCATTTCTTCAGTGTCTTTCTTCATGTTTTCTGGAGATTGTCTTTTCTTTGGTGGTGATGGATTATTTCCTGTAGGGTTTGCTTGCATGTCTATGGTTTTCCTCCTTGCCTAAAACACAAGCTCCAAATGTCTCAGTTTTCCCTCCCTCTGCCAATGATATTATCCCGAACTTTTGTGCCTGTTAACATATGTGACATAGCATAAAAATAATAAACATGCCTTCATGGGCCCTTAATATTCTTATACTGAATGGTCTTAAATCAGATCATCTCAGGACAAATCAGTTCCCCATTTCCATGGGCTAATAGGTAACTGAGCATCAAGTGGGTTGATGATGGGGCATGGTCCAACCCTTGTCTGCCTGGACAATTAGATCCCTTTTCTAAGATAGGGCTGATTGTCAAGTTGATTCTTTGTTGATTTTGAAATGATTGGTCAATAATGAAAACTGGTGTTTCTTCTGTCTTCAAACATACTATGGGACCCTTGATATCAAGCAGGAGTTTCAGGAAGAATTTATACAGCATTACTAACCAGCATAGTTCATCAGAATTCTCTGTTTACCAGCCATTTCACATGAAAGTTCAACTCAAAGTTGTATGAAGCCATCAAATCCACCCCACTAAAAATCAGCAATGACTTTTGTCTTGCTCATAGCTCATTTGAAGGCATTTCAAGTAGCTGACACCTGGTGGAAACTGTCACCACCCCTTCCCCAGTTTCTCTTCTAATTGTAGTCTCAAAGTATGGCCTGGAAATCAGCACCTTCAACTTCTCCATCATGAAATCTAGAGCAGCTCCTGGGCCTGTCAGGTGATCCTCATGCACGTGATGTTTGCAAACTACTCCTATATATGATGGTGTTTCTAATCAAAACTCCAATACATATCCAGGTACAAAGTGCTTATGGAAACACAGATTCTAATTATGTACTGCACAGGTTTAGTATACAAGTAAATTGTCTCACATTTTTTTTAGTTGCTTGAAAAATACCTACACTCAGGGAGGTTTGATTAAGACTATAACAGGCGAAGAACTTACTTCATTTGTACCTATCACATAACCTTGAGCTTCTCAAGGTAAACTGTTAATTTGGAGAGTTGTCACACACTTTATTACCAGTTAATTATTGTCATAACCACAGGAATTGGAATACTCAACATGAACATTTTCATTATGTCAGAATGCCATTCACTCCTTTTCCTAAAACCTGTGATAATCTCTTCTGCAGAGGAGAACTGCAGGCTTTTAAATAAAGGCAATTCTAAGAGAAAAAATTCTTTGCTTTGTCATCTAGGATCCTGACTTCCGGATTTAACTAGTTTAAGCTCATTCTGACGACTTTGCAGACACCAGCTCACCAGATTTCAGCATTTAATTCACCCACCTTAGCTCATTTAAGAAATGCCTTTTCAGCAAGTTTTCACTCAATTTATACATTGTCTGATTTGACCAAATCAGCTGCTAGAAGCTTACGTGGGATTAAAATATTAGCATTCTCTTACATTTTGGTCCAAGGATAAATACTCCCTATAGTTAAGTTTAGGTGACAGTGTCAACTACCAATATACCCCAAAGAGCTAGATATGACGATCATCTTGTAGCTCCTCTGATTTTAGGGAGTTGCATTTTTGCTTCATTAATATTAGAAAGGGCAATATATGGCAAGATCTGTGACAGACATAGGGAACCAGCCCCTAGAGTACTTTGAGAACACTCTCCTGAAGCTTTTACCTCATCTCCACCAACACTTCACATCCTGTCCTTCTTCTCACAGCCTCTCAAGAGTGCCTTGAAAAGCTCTTTGTCATAGGGGAATGATCAGGTGACCCTGGGGAACAGGATATGAACCAGTTAGCAAACCTAGAGTGAAACAGCCCCAAAGGAAACATTTGGAAAGATGAACTATGGTCAGAATATTGTCAGGAGTGCACACAAATTGTAAGGAAAGATGGAAGACCTTATTTTATCAGCAAAATACCTGAAGTTGCTTTACCCTCACTCAAAACTTTCTTATTCCTAAACTTCAGTGCTAAGAACTGATGTAGCTTACTTATTTGATGGTGATTTGACAAATTCCAGAAAGATGTTTAACAGTTTTGCAAAGAGTATTTGTGTGGCTTGCACAATTTATATTCCATGAACTCCACCAACATGTGCAAGTTCTTCTCTACTGCTTATTTTTCTATTCTCCATCTTCTATTCTTCTCCATCTTCAATTCTTATTAATATATTGATAAGAGTTGACTTGTATCACTCTAATAAAGTTATAATATTTAATAATTTCAGTATTAAGACCCCCCATATCCAAAAGTAGAGTGTTCTTATGAAGTCTTTCATAAGCCTACATATTATAAAGTGATTAAGTCATTACCATTAATTTCTCAGTCATATTATTTTGAGATAATTTTGGTTTACAACACTGTATATGATTTAGGGGTATAAGTTCAGACTTCTTCAAATGTATGTTAATTTTTTTGAATATTCCCAGACCCCAAAGATAACCTACCAGATCATAATAACACATACAATTTAAAATAATGTCAAAATGTAGTAAAAGCAGACATTGAATGCTCAGGCTGTAGAAGGCAGTCCTGAAAGAGGTTTGACAGTACCCACTCTCTGCTGCTTAAGAGTCTCCGTTGCTGCTGCGGCAGAACACATTCTGACTTGGTTTTTACTTTTTGACTTTTGTGTAAAAACAAAAAGCTGCTTCAGATTTCTTTTAGTCAGTAAAAGCAGGAGTTGCTGTGTATCTTTTGCAAAAGCCAAGTGGCAAAAGGGAAGTTTCCAAAAATAGGGGGATCTTTCATTAATTTTCATTTTATCAATTTGTAGTTTACTGTATAATAAAGCTATATTTTGCTTTAACACTATTTTTTTTCTGAAAAATCTTATATTTTGCAAAACTACATATGAAAATCTACAGAATTTATGAGATTAGAGGTAGACTATTCAACCTCAGAACTTTGTAATCAGAGAAGTAATAAGAATAATTGTGTTTCTCTTAAACACTTTCCATGAAAAGAGAAGTAGCAGAAGAATGCATTTGTATAAAGTTGATATCTGATTTTTTTCAGATTATTCTTTTTTTTCCAGTGTACATGGTTGCTGTTTGTTGTGAGTTTTACAAAGATGTCCGATGACTGAGATGAGTATTGTGAATCAAATTAAGAATAAATGCTAACTAGATAATGAGGTTGAGGATGATTGTGTTACTTTTTGAAAATCAACAGTTGTTTGGAAATGCATTTAATAATTAATTATATAGTACAATATATTAATATAATACTCAATAGCTGTCATTTAAAATTGTGTCCCAAATATTACCCCAACACAAAGGATGCTTGCTGGTTACACAAATAAAAGCAGTTTCTTTTAAACACCTACTAATAGGAATAATAGTAATACTTTCTGTTACATCTATGAGAGCAGAACAAGGTCTATCTTGGCCCCAAGGATAGTCTCAGTTACCCAACACAGCACCAGGAATGCAGTAATAGCGCCATACTTATTTGTCTAGTAAGTGAATGTCATAGCGTAGGGAATCCAGAGAAATTTCATATTTATCTTGCCTATAACCTCATAACATTAATTCCTGATAGGCTAAATGCAAATTTCTTTTAAATTATTTTACAAAAAAATTATTTCTCAAAAATGTTTTGTAAATGTCTTATTTATTTATAAATAAATAAGAAAACTCTGAAAGCTTCAAACTCGAGGTCAACCACCATTTACACATAAGTAAATTTTACCCTGGACTGGAAGCATTTTATTTGTTACACAGAAACTCAGGAAAGTGACGATTCAAGTCTCAAAACTTCTTATCGACAGAGCTTTTGAGTTTACAACTCTTCACAATCTGCTTTGAAATATTTAAAATCTGTAGAAGAGTTATCTTCCAAATGGAGCTTTCTTCCCCCTTGAAGTTCCTGTTTGGTGCTGCTGTGCAGAGGACTGCCAAAACACGTGCTTTGACTAAACCACTGTGGTCAACGGTCCCTCATAGAAACATTCTTGAGAAGATAAGAGATAATAGATTTTTTTCCTGCGGGCTTAGTCAGAGCTGAAACCTTCTACCTCATCTATTCTTTTTAGCAAAAATAAAGAAACTCAGAACTTTT
Organism: Uropsilus gracilis; assembly: GCA_004024945.1. Taxonomy (NCBI): domain Eukaryota; kingdom Metazoa; phylum Chordata; class Mammalia; order Eulipotyphla; family Talpidae; genus Uropsilus; species Uropsilus gracilis. The sequence goes on along the minus strand of PVHY01009145.1, from coordinate 53,184 downwards.
CATAAAATAGGCTGATAAATGCATTGTCATTCCTCTATCCTTATGACTACCCCAATGAACTTGTAATCTTCAGGGAGGATAATTTTCATTTTCTAAAGAAATATCTGCTATGTCATTTTTTGTTGTCAGGCAAACCTGCAGTCTAAAAAATACCAGGCATTTTATAATTTATTAGTACAGATACAGTGTGGTGACTTTCTTAATGAGAACAAGCCAATAGTCATAGACATATGGGCAAAAATGAAATAGAAATCTGGAAATGGAGCAATGTCTGTGCAATGAAGAGATCCAAGAGGCGTAGAAACAAACATTATGAGTTAAGAAAGCAGGAACTGCAGTTTATAACCATACAGCATTCTATGAATAGCAGGACACAAAACAGTTGGTTGCACCTTCAAAGATAATATGAAGACAATGAAATACACACATATACACTCCAATCAAAAGTGTGAAAAATTATTTATGCAACTAAATTGAGAATGTTCTTGTTTATTCCTTCCAAGGCATTTGATTTTTCTTACTGCTGATAAAAATAGATCATAGTAGCAAGTAAAATACTTCCAGTCTATGGTAAAATTATATTTATATATAAAGGGTGGTAGACTTGAAGTTTACACCCAAGAATACTCTTTCTTTCTCTCTCTTTCTTAGAATATGAACCACTAAAGTACTCTGGAATAAAATTATTATTTAACATCTTAAAATTTGACTCAGAATTACTAATCCATCATGGAGAGTTGGTGACAGGAAAATGCTTTTGAGAGGGGCACAAATGTCTCTTCTGCTGAACTTTTTGGACTTAATTTCAGTTTGATTGGGAAGTCTAATCATTTTACAAAGCCCTTCTGAACAGTTCAAAGAATCAGAAGTAGTTAAAATTTAGAAACTGCATTAAATATAATGTATTTAAATAGGAAACAGTATGGAGAATTTTTTGTGTGTGTGGAGCTGAGAGCTGTTCTTGTTGGGTAGGAAAAAATAGAAAGTATTATTATCTCCCACTCTAATTCATTTGAAACTGAGGAAAATCTCATTCAATTTCATTCAAATTATGCTGTGGCTCTGTGTGAATGATATATGCTATCTGAGAAAATGAGGCAGATGATCATCTCTTGGCTAGTAGCCCATGATGAGGGGTGTGTGTGTGTGTGTGTGTGTGTGTGTGTGTGTGTGTGTGTTATAAGGGATGGCTTATTTTTATAAAAGACCATAGTTAAGATTATGGTTTATGAGATATGAAGTTTTATGATCTAGTTCTACAGAAATTACCTTAAATTGTAATTGATTTGAGGCACAGTTACCATTTTGATTTAGGTTTTTCCCGTACTGTACCCAGGAGTTGGTGGGAGGGCCATGTTAATAGTTTTCGAATTACTGTTTTGTGTTTTTGGTAATGGAGTTGGAAAGTCCTTTTAAATAACTATGATAAGTCAGTGTCAAGTATTTTATTCAGTTTAATTTCTAATTAAAGTTAAAAGAGTGCATGTCAATCACTGGAAAGTAAAATGTATATTGAATAAAACTACTTTAACCCTGAACTTTTGTCCCTGAAAATGATGAGAATTTGTCCTTAGAAAGAATTAAAAGGCTGAAAAATCCTGCCATTTCTAAGGGAAATTCGTGGGTTGGTGAGTTGTGATTCTGATGAATGTTATTTTTCTCTTCTTTCATCTCACCCCCTTTCCAGGTCAAGACAGGGCCATCAGGATACTGCATTGGGCACCCCTATATATAACCAAGACTTCCCCCTCCTACTGTAGAGATTCCTGTACTCCAGGTCCTCCCACTCATCCCACTGAGTCCTGTCTTCACTTATATTCTCTCAGCTTTTACCCTCTTAAAAATAGTCATCAATGGATGTGGGAAGATTTATTTTTTAACTTTCCAGAATCCCCTCTAAAACCTTTGTATTTTAATTGGTCCTCTAGAGAAACATTTTGGAACATTAAAGAATGTCTTTCTTAGGGGTAATATTTCACATGGTTAGACATGGAAAGTAAGAAAATGTTACAAGGCAGATTCCTTTCAGTCCATCTTGAGTTGATTCACTTACTCATAGTCATTCACTTATTTTTTCACTCAACAAGCATTTCCTTTCACATTGTATTAGCTTCATATAACTAATAGGAAGCTACAACTACCTGTGGCTATAACTACCACAAAATCAATGACTTAAAACAACTAATATTTTTTCTTCTAGTTCTAGAGATGATAAAGTCAAAGTCAGTTTCACTGGGTTAAGTTCAAGCTTTCGGTAGGAATGGGGCCTCAGAAGCAAAACTCTATGATGTGACTTTTCTGGGGCCTCAGAAGAAAGACTCTATTTTGTGATTTTTTCCAATGTCCAGTGTCTGCCTGCCTTCCTTGACTTGCAATAACGTCTTCCATCTTAAAAGTGCCCCATCTATTCTGTGCCTCGTTTGTCACATCCCCTTCTTCTGTGGCCTTGACTCTTTCTGTCTGCCTCTTGTAAGGACTTATGATGACACTGGATACACCCAGGAAATCCAGAGTAATCTTAAAACCCTTAATTTAATGATACTTGGATTAAATCACTGAGAACAATGCATTCCCAACCACTATCGCTTTGTTCAGTACATAGGGAAGTGTTCAATATGCTGTCTTCACTAAGGAATGTACCAAAAGCTGGCATCCAGAGTCAGGGTACCAAGAGACTGGAGCTTCAGGAATGGACTTGGATACATCCCCTTTCTTAAGAGATACTTCATTGGTACCCTGTTTACCTTGTGATATAATCAACAGAACATTCTAGAATACAAAAGGATTCCATCAGCTTGTCAGATTCTGTCTTCAACCATTATTTAGGTTCAGATTATTACCTTCAAATTCAGATTCACTTAGGATTGATGATTGATGAGAGCAGTTAATTTTTTTTTGGTAATGTACCCCAAAAGAAAATAACCCAAAACCATGGTATCTCATGCAAATGATATCATAATTACTTTTATAGCATTACAGGTTTGTTTTAATATAACTAGATCTGTGATTTAATATGCAAAGATGCTTTGTATATTGAAAAGAATACCATGTTAAAAATTAAAGTAATGTTATAATTATTCTTTATAACTACAAAAATTAATGCATATCCATCCCCCCAAATAATGGGATTTCTATCATCTGTTGAAGAGTATTTCTTACTGTGTTATATCGTAGCCCATAGAGTTACAATGCAGATGGAGTTAGGAGAGTGAATTACAGCCTGTGAGGCATTAACCCTCTGAACTGGAGCATCGAAGGTGGCCTGGTGTCAACAGTCTCTCTGTAAGGCTCATTTCCATCTGGGGAAGTCATAAGGTGAACTGACCACAGGCAATCTGACTCAAGGGAGAGACTGAGAAAGAAAGAATGAGAGCAGCTGATAAATCAAGAATTTAATTAGCAGAGTGACTCAGGTGGAAAGGGTGAAGCCTAACTGGATTTCTGTTTACATTAAACAGATTTGATTTGTAATCTGACTCAATTAGCCAGAAATTAAATGCATCTTCAGGTAGAAATATCATGGATATAAATATTCTCTTTGGGGGAAAGAGGAACATTCAGTTAAGTGACAATTTTTCATCTCTTCTGCAGTCTAGTTTAGGGAGACTCTGCCTTTTCTCCAGGCTACAAACGGTTGTCTTCCTGTCCCCATGCTTGCCTTAATCAAAAATGAAAGGTACCATTTTCTCACTATCCCAAAGTCCTCCTGGTGTATACTTACAGATAGCATGATAAATTATTCCCTACTAATAGTTTTGTCATTCTTCCAAAGTGTTCATACCATTTCAGTATTGGTAGAATAAAAATTGTAGCAGGAATCTCCTTCAAAGCAATTCTATCATCAATTCATTCTTACCAGTAAGTTGAAGGAGTTGCCATTGAAGAAGTTATCCTTATTCTTGATGCAAAAATAAACTAATCTTAAATGGAAACATTGAGGCATTTCCACTCCTCAGAGGAGTTGGTGTATGTCAATGTTACCTGGAGGCAGACCTGGAAGGGGAGTCTAAATCTGAACATTTTGGGTGTGGAGGATCTCCATCTTCAAGCCTCCTCTACAGTTACCCAGAATGCCAAACCATTCAGTCATATGTCCTCCTAAATAGCCTTTTTGTGCCCTTACCACTGCAGAGCAGAATAAAAACATTGATGTCCAAGCTGCCACCACCAGCTAAGAGGTGTGTAGAGAGAAGAAATATTTTGAGGATCACTTCATCCAGCACCCTTCTTAGCAACTGGAGTCCACAGCACCTTAAGGGACTCTTTCCTGCTCCTTCTTCTTTGTGGATCCCAAAGTCCATCTGCTGGCTGGGGAGATGGGAATTACAGTTCAGAGCATTCTTTCCTGGGGTTTATGTTGGCATGTGCAGAAAGTGGTTACTAATTGTAAGCAGTGGTCTCCAAGAAATGGGCACTCTGTGACTATGGCTTTTTCAGAGAGGAAGACTGTTCAACCACTGGTGCTGGGAAGAGAAGGTGGATGAAGAATACCCAAGTCCCATGTGGGCTAGTGTACAGTAAATTATTTGGTCAGGATTTTCCCCCATTAACCTGTGACCAGCACCTATAGTATTTGCACTTCCCATGATTGTGCAGTTCAGTGGGTGTGCACACATGTGAGTGTGCATGCCAGGGTAGGAAAGAGGGGATAAAGGGGAACAGAGGGCACAAGAGAGCATGTTTGAGCACTAGAGAGAGTATGGATAAGTAAGAGCATGAGAAAAGAGACCAGAGAAAGAGTGTGAAGATTCTGGGAGCTTTGAGAACTTGCCTGCCTCCCAGTCTCTCCCCTCTCCCTTCTCATTCTGCCCCTCTACCCACCACGCAAGACCCTGTTCTGCCCTGCCCGATGTATCTGTGCACAGCTAAAACCAATAAAGAACCTCTGCAGATTGATGAGCCTGACACTTCCCCACCAATTGGCAAAGAGGATTAGCTGTAATACACTTGGCAATGATGATGGAATGGTTACCCAACAGGCAGGCACTGATATCCAGGGGCGAGCGTTCACAATCACTTTTGATTCTGGACCAGTTTCTGGCAGACCCTTTCTACTCCCTCTAAAGGCAAATCATTTTTTTTATGTCTCCTATTGATTCATGGAGGTCAAGTTTATTTTAGGTAGTACCTCTCTCCATCTGTTTTGGTGCCAGCCCTATTACCTCTTCCCACCACTGGTTTCTATCTTTTCTCACATTTCTGCTACCCCTGGCTTCTGGGCTCTTCTGCCTTTCCACTCAGATGCTCTATACTATAGCAGAGAAAAAGAATTTTATTAGCTTTCTCATTACTTGCATTACCTTGACCCTGGCTTCACTGCAGGAGAGGCATAATCCCGCCTCCAGAGCCTTTGTCCTGTGTGGCTGCATTGACTCACTCACTTAAGGTCCAGTGCTTTTTAGACCCTAGACATTAGAACCAATTCTGACTCCCAACAAAGAGCAGCATGTAAATAGCCCATTTCAATGGGGCAGCCACAGACTGAAGTGCAGTTGAGCCCTATCTTCATATCACATAAAAAATTAGCTCAGAGATCCAAGTGTAGGAACTAAATGTAAATATCTCTTGGAAAAAGAACATAGGTGTAAGTTTTGAACCTTGGATTAGACAATGATTTCTCAGTTATGATACCAATAACATGAGTGACAAAAGAAAAAGTAACTGCAATTTCATTAAACTTAACTTGTGTGCTTTAAGGGATACTTTTTAAAATGTGGAAAGGGGAAGAAAGAAGTATTTGCAAATCATATATCTGCTAAGGGTCATGTTATAAGTCAATAATAATATGTTGTAATTTTTTTGTTTTCCTATTTTCCTGATGCTTCAATATCCCTACCAATAGGTATGAGCTCCCTGCTCAGATGACCTGGTCAGATGACCAGGTGAACCAGAGTGATATGGGTGGTCCTTATTGTAAGTTCTGCTTCTTGTCTTCCCTTGACTTAAATCCCCTCCGTTTCTTGCATGTGTTCTACCCAGAGCCCAATAAATTCACTTGCTCATGAATCCTCATTCTCTCAACTACCCATCTGTTTACTCTTCCTTCCCTTAGTGTTCCTCCCACGTGGTATACCTGCCACATTCCTAAGTGGAATACCATGCCTCCCTCTTATATACTTGTCAGTGTTATAAACTTGTTAGTGCTAGATCTCTTTCACCTTTACATGCCTCTCTGTGGTATTTATTCCATGTCTACACCAGGCTAACCATCAAAATAACACAACTATGCCTTACAACACAAATGAAATGACAATCCAATCTAACAATGTCAAAGGGGTTGAATAGCCATTTCTGTAATGATGTAAGAATGTCCAATAAACACATGAAAATATGTTGTCTATTAATCATCAGGAAAATACAAATGGACACCACAGTTACATGCCCCTTTCCACTGGGACGTGTATGTAAAAAAATATGAATAATTTTAAGTGTTAACATTATTGGTGGGAAAGAAATGGTTCAGCTGCCTTAAAATTGAGCATGGAATTGGTATATACCCAAGAGAATTGAAATAAAATATTTGCACAAAAATTTAACCATGATTGTTAACAGCAACATTATTCATAATACCCACAATATGGAAATATCCAAATTCTATCAAGTGACAAATTGATCAACAAAGCACAGTTTATAAATCTATATACAATATACACAACATATGCATTCTGCCATGAAAATGAATGGAGTTCTGATATACACTACAGCATAAATTAACCTTGAAACACACCAAGTGGAAGAAACCACACGTAGACCATATATTCTATGTTTTCATTGATTACATGTATATTTTTAGATCATTTTTAGATCATCATTATATTCCACAAGGTTCTATGATTTTATTTATATGAAATGTCCAGAATAAGTAACTCCACAAAAATGAAACATGAATCACTCACTGTTTGCCAGGAACAGAGGTGGGTGGCAGGAGTAACTGCTTGTGGGTATAGGATTTCAAATCTGGATGATAAAAATATTGTGGCATTAGGTAAGAGACATAAATGCACAACTTTTTCAATCTACCCCAAGTCACTGAATTGTATGCTTTGAGAGAGTGAACATTATGGTATGTTAATTACCTCTCAATATAAAATTGTTATTTTAAAAATAAAAGTCTCTGGCAGCTCCCCTTTGCCTCCAGGGAAGTCAATTCCAAGTTCCATAGAGAGTTCTAGGCAGCCTGCCTGTCCTGCCCAGTCATACTGGACTGACTGTCCTGCACAACTCAGCTCTCCACAAGTCCCAGAACTTATCATTCTGGTTCTTATCTTCATGCTTTTGGGTGTTTTAATAATCTCTCCCCACATGCCAAATGGGGGTTTTCATATCTTAAAAAAATTATGAGCCTCAAACACCCAGAAAAAAAGGAAGATGGTTGAAATAATCATCACCACCTAGCTAGATCCAACCACTTGCCTCCTCATGTGTACTTTAATGTCATTAGGCTTCCCTTTTGACCTGTTAGCCCCCATATCTTATCTTTTTATGGTTTTCCTTTGATAAACCCGACACCCTTATAATGGAACATAAACTACATTTGGTTATTAGATCTCTTAAATATTTTTCAAAATGTGTAACATACATCTTTCTCCCTCTATTTTGTAGAATAATACCTAGTATCTGACATTAAGTCTCTTATTTAACAAACTGACAACAGAACTAAAGCATACAGCAAGGGAAGGGGAAGAAGGGGAAAATCAGGGAAGAGATGAGTGCAAGATGGTAGTTCACTGGTGACATGGTGATAGGAGAACATCGGAGGATACAAAGATGTAAAATATATATATATATATATATGTTATCATAAAATTTTTAAGAAAGAAAAATAAATGCTTTAAAATCAAAACACACATACTATCGTAAATTAAAAAAAAAGAAACAAACAGTTTCCTGGTAGAAAGAATTGCATGGTTGTTGTTTTTTGACACGATTTAACTTGTTCCTCTACTCTCTGAACCTGCTGTGAAGAAAAAGTTAGACCCAAAGGGTAATTAAATTAAGTTGTCCATTTGGAGAGTGTTGTTTATGAAAGCTGTTGCTTATTTTGTATTACATCAAGAGAAAAACAACAGTATTGGTGCACATGTTTGCATTTAAACTATGAAACATTTATAGTATCCTTAAAATTGCTAATTGATCATGTTTGTGTATAAGGGTTGCATTTTGGTATGAAGTTAATTTAGGGCTGTAACTCTGTCTTCTTTCTTTTCAGTGAGTGTTATCTCTGCTACTCCTTGATGATAAGTACTGTGTTAGTCACTGGGCTATAAAAAGACAGATGAAAGCAAACTGCTGCTCTCCCCAGAGATAGCACTGGGAATGCCAATATTTTATGTGTCGTGCACTGCAAGCTAGATGGCTACAAGCGTACTATATCATGTGGCACCTATATGGACATGTATGGACATACATGTAATGCTCTTCATTGTGCTAACAGCAACGGTGCTTTCAGCAACACTGAATGACTGTTCCGGCCTATTCCATGCTCCAACTTGCAGGAAACTGCTGCTGAGGAAAATCCCTGGGGCCTCCCCTGTCCTGCCTGGTGCACTCTGCCCAGGGCTTGCCAGGCAGAAAGGCTGAAAGTCCAGAGTAACTCTTTGAAAACCAAAGACTTTTGACTTCTGCTGTGTCAATGCCTAGCCTAAGTGAAGAAGTTCCTCACTCTGTAAACAAATTTTAGTCAGTATAGACCCAGGACCTGCTTCTGAGTCCCCACATTCCCCCTGCTTCTGCACAGTAACTCCATTTCCTCACATCTCACGCAGCATTTATATACTGATCATTTAGCAAACTAGGTTTGATAGATTTGATCCCTGGTGGCCCAATCAGGATTGATTTGAGAACTGCAGCCCTGTCTGGAATCGCTAAAAGAGAACGTGCTTGAAGAGGGAAGCCAGCACAATTGGGATAATTACTGCAGCAAGTAAACAAGCATTCCGGCAGATTCTTAATCCTGCTGCAATCCATCTCGACGCGGTCAGCAATTCCCGGTGCACATTTCTGTGACGTGCTGCTTCTCACCAGACAGTCCCCGGAACAATCTGGGACGCACCCCCAAGTAGTGAGAAAATCGATGCAAAGGGCCCTGATCCACTGGAATGACCTAAATACCGGCTTCGCTCCTGATGAAGCGGTGCTGATTGCTTTTTACACATATCTTTCATCATCATTAGCTGGCCCAGGTCCTCTTCTCTAGATAAGGATATAAAAAACAACAGACTGAGCAGACAGAGCTGAAAAGGCACGATTCAGCCACAATCACTGCGACATGAAAAGAAAGCAAAATATGATAAAATAAAAAAGTATGTCTCAGACCCACCTACACAGGTGAAAATCTCATCTCCTTTCCATTTGAACTCTCGGTTCATCAAGAACACACTGACCACATCTATATCCCCCCCTACCCTACCCATCCCAGTGAAATTGCTTTCAGACATTCTTTTTATTAAAGCAGGTGGTAAGATAAATGGTAGTTTGGTAAATCAAGGCACAGAGCTATTCTATAAAACCTTTTTTTAAAAACTATAATATTCATCTTCCTTCTTCTGGTGAAAGAGCAAAATGAAGTCCTAGTTGTTTAACAAAATGCCAGGCAACTCTGAAAACTAGAGGCTGAGTCTTCTGTATTATGTGTGATAGATATTTTTATTACTCAGGAGTTTACATTTAATAAGTTATATCATTGCCCATTCTTATCCCTCCTGGCAGAATATCTTGTGGCTATCAGGAGGGAAATGCCCCACGTGTTATGACTTTAATTCTCTCTATGGTCATCAAAAATAAATTTCCCCTGGCAAACAGTTTATTTTGAAAATGAGTTTAAGTGATTCATAGGTTGCTGAAAAATAGCATCTTGAAATTTATTCTTAAACATACTGCTTTATAAACTTAGTTCACACATATGGTGTTTCCCAGACAAACAAAGACAGTTCTGTGAGCTGTAGCAAGGCTGAAATTGTAAAGCAGTAGCAGCAGCTCCTCCATAAACTGGGAGGACCCCAAATTGCCTGGCCAAGAATGGGTCAGGTGGGCCTATATGGAGTCATTAGTCTGGAAACCAAGTGGGCAGAATGAATGTAAATACTAAAGAAAAGAGAAGGGACTTTCTCTCTTCCTTTTCCTTCATCCATTTTATAGTCCTGTATCAAAAAGGTTCACTACTTTGTATTCTGTAAGAAAATCCCCAAATTATTTGGAGTGATTGACAGAGCAAGGTTCAGATGATGAATTCAGAGATAGAATAAAGTTCAATAACTCCCGGCACAGGTGAGACACCTCAAGTTGGGATGCAGCAGCTACAAAACTAACATGGGACCAGCCTTCTTCCTGGGCAGTGTCCTTTGAGAACAGAGTGTACTGGTGACTGGAGAATCATGAGCCTGCTGATGAAGGAGCAGGCTGATCTCAGACAACAAACTTCCTCAGTCCTGGAAGAGATAGAGGGGCCATGTGGCAAACCAAATTACCTGGACCTAGAGGCCATGTTCTGGCCCCAAGCAAGTGGATCTAAGTTTTCCCTCCTGTTAAACCTAGCCCTTGGTGTCCTGTTAAACCCTGTACAAATAAATCACCTCCCCCTCCCTCCAACCCAGGAGACAAGAAACTTGAAGCAAGTTCAGAGGATCTCCTGAGTTTTAGAGCTTTAAGAACAGAGTACTCACTCAGGGGTAAGAGGAAAATTTGGGGCTAACAAGGGCAGGCTCAGAATAGAACTTTGTCTCAGTTGAGGTGAAAAAAGCAGTATCTGCATAATGGAATACTATTTGGCCATCAAAAAGACAAATCATGTCATTTATAGTAACATGGATGGAGCTAGAAGGACAAATGCTAGTCAAAATAAGCCAAAAAGGAAAAGATAAATAACAGATGGTCTCACTTAAATATGGGATATAGAGAAATCAGACAAAAGAACAAGAAAAAAAAGTAACACAGACAACAGAACTAAAGTAGATAGCAAGGGAGGGAGAGGAAAGGAGGGCAAAATCAGGGGAGGGATAAGCACAAGGGAGTGTGGTAATGGTTTATAGGTGCTATGGTGGTGGGAGAATTTTAGGATATACATGATATGAGAATATATATATTTATATATATAAACATATATATATAAACAAGAAAAAAAGAAAAGAAATGTGAGAGCAGAAGTAGCAAGAACCCACAGCTGTTCTTTCTTCTTCCCCCCCAGCCCCGCCCCCCCCCCCCCGCTACAGATATAGAATGGGCCAAGAATCCTGCATTGTAACTGGGAGTGCAGGTTTCCCTGCCACTGCTGACTGATGCTGGGAGGAACAGTGATGCATTATTTAAAACAATAAAAACAAAATGACAGTAGCCAACCTTTATTGGGCACTTACTGTATTCTAAGTACAAAGCTAAGTGCTTGATGGGCATCATTTATTTAAAAATTCTTATAGCAAACTTATGAGGGGAATCAGTGCAAACAGTACTATCATTCCTCTTTTGATGGGCAAAACAGTGTTCGGTAAGATACTTGCTCCAAATGAGACCGCTTGCCCACAAAGGAGTCAAGACTCCCCAGGGACCAGGCACTGTCTGCCTGCAGGGCCTGTGGTTGCATCCACCTCCACACAGTCTCAGTTGAGAGTAAGTATGGGGTTTTTGAGCAACACAGTCTCTGTAAAGATGAGAGGCTGTGACCTGCAGAATGTCCCCAGGGGGAGATCGGTGACTAAATGTTCCCACATTTCTCTGCCTTCCTCACTGGCAATGGGTCTCAGCCCCAAATCTGAAGAAGATTGAGAAGATTTGGAACTGTCCACCCAGAAGTGGAAAGGTCTCCTCAGAGTCTGGAGGAGGAAGGAGTCCCTCATGGCCACAGTTAGGGATGAAGAGGGGACTTATCTGGCTCACAAGGAAGCCCTCTCTTCCAGACCCAGTAAGGAGAAACTGGCAAGAAGACTTAAGGTGACTGCCTTAGAAACTAATGGGGAAGTAAGCATTTCACTACTGAGTTGCTGAACATTTGAAGAAGCTGCCTGAAAGAGATAACCCTCTCCCCTGAGCTCCCTGACAAGAGGGAGCATTTTTCCAAGCTCCTTTGCCATTGCTCACTGCAACACTGGAAAATTTTAAATCAAAAATGAATTTCCAGAAATGTGTTTTCCTAAATTCTTCACATGGGTGTGCTATTAATATGGAAATGAGGAGAGGGTTTAATCATGTTTGACTGTTTGCTGGAAAGAAAGCAAACATGCTGATATGCTAAGTATCATCAGATTTGTTAAATGGGGTCAGGATTACAGGGCTGATGTGGGACTGATGGATTTCTTGCTGCTCATTATCCCTATTGAATGCTTGGAATGAATTCAATGCTGTGAGAGGCCAGGTCTATGTGGGGCCACTGAGTGCCCCCGCATCTGGCCCTGGCTCCTGAGAAGCCGCTGGCCTTGGCTTTCACCTGGAAGGCAGCCTGCACCTGCCCCACTCCCTGAGCCTGCACCATCTACCTCAGGGTGACCAGTGCTGCTGGTGGGGTGCAAGACTAGAGTAGAAGATCAAAGGGCAGATCAAACAGGGGCTCCTTGCCCAGTTATAATTGATTCCCGTTTACAAAGTGTCTGCACAGATATTGTCTCAGTCCTCATAAGACTTCAGTGAGAAAGGCAAGACAGATATTTTTATCTGCCCAGTTTATATAGAATAAATGAGGCCCAGAATTTAAGGAATTTGCCTAGTATTATGCAACCCAAGGGCACAGAAGGAATCAAGGGCCTACCCTGCCAGTCATGCCAGGAGACCCTGGACCACCAGCCTCATTCCCACATGGGCTACCAGCCCAAGTGAGACCGCACTGGAAACATGTTGCTCCCAGATACAGAGGGGGCAGAGCCTCTGGGAGGGAAAGGGGGAACTGTTCATTACCAACTTCCCTTTAAAATCAATATCTTCAAGAAATATCTATTGTGTGGCCATCACCTACCACTGGGAAGACCACTGTAAATAACAAGAAAAGTCTCTGCTCCCAGGTACCCTAAAGCCAATGGTTGTGCTTCTTATATTCAGTACATTTGTGAATCACCCAGGGACCCTGATAAAAGGCAGCTTCTGATTCAGTATGTCAGGGCGGGAGCCTGAGGCTCTGTATTTCTGAGAGGTGATGATGTCTGGGCTGTCATTCGTGGATGGCACTGTCAGTTGTACGTCTCCAGGGTCTGATGGTGGAGAAACTGTTAGCAGGATATTAGAATGTGATAGGTGTCAGGACAGGGCATTTGTAGGATGACCTTAGGGCTCAGAGTAGGGGCATCTACTTGAGGTTTGGGGAACCTGAGAAGGCTTTCTGGAAGAAAGAAAGGCTGAAGTGATAGGTGACTCTGAAGACTGCAGAGAAACTGGATGGACGAGAGACAGGCATACGTCTGTGAGTAGGGAGTAGAGTCTGTTCCAGTCCAGCAGCCAGTGAGGGTGGTTTGAGCCAAACTGAGCCATGGAGTTGGGGGGAGCACAGATATCAGCTCCGTTAGCAGAAGCTTCACCCAACTTGCCCAGGGTGGGTGTACCTGGTGTTGTGACTGTGGTGGATGTGGAGGGGTAATTGGACTGTTCAGTATGCTCTTGACCTGGTTCTGCAGATCTTGAAACCAGGCTTTTTGTGCTTTGTTTTCCTTGTGACCAAGCTCTTATCTCATAACAGTCTTCATCACATTCTCTGAAATAAGTGGAAGATTTGTGATCTCTAACTCCTGTTCCTACGGGGCCTCTTGGGAACTAAAATCTGGCCTTGCCATCCTAACTACTGACTCCCAGCATCGCGTAGCTTGTCATCTCACATTGCTGCCTATAGTTCATTGCCCAAAGGCTGAAACACCCTCTTCCTGTCCATCTCATCTCAGCTTCTTCCAGGTGAGCACATCCTTCCACAGATGAATTGTGTCAAGATACCCAAGTATGTCCAGTCAGAGCCCAGACGTACTTGAATTCAAGGCATGGATTCCCAAGCTGGGAAGTATATTTTAAACCATGTCAGCCTTTTAATTAGACATTAGTTTTACTTACTGTCAATTATGAAGAAAGAACCCTCAAACCACTGAGGATAAACGCCTCTTTGCACTCCCCTTTGAGGCCCACTTGCTTCTGCTGATGACTTTATTAAAAGGTAAGAAAATTGGACCTGCTTATTAGCCTCCCAGCAATAATCAGATCTTTGCTGTAAATGAACTTCCTGAGATTGTTTCTGAAATCATAGATTGAGTAGGACCAACTGAAAGGCTGAGAATCCAATTTATATATATATATATATATATATATATATATATATATATATATATATAAAACCATGGTAGTAACATCCATCATTTCATGCACACCCTCAGGACCTCTGAAACCAGAAGATACCTATGGAAGATTTCTGTCATGGGTCAGAGGGGCAGCAGGGCTGAGCAGAGAAAACCAAGGGCAGGAAAGAGACAGAGGAAGCAGAGGTGGCAGATAGGCAGCTGGAATCAGGGGACTTGAGGCCTGAGGGACCACAAGAGATGTTTTGGCAGGTGTGAGAGAATTTGGTAGCTTCCTCCTAGAGGACAAGGGCCTGACCTGTCCAAAGGGAAAGAGTGGTAGACACGGAAGCTCCAGGAAGGCTGATAAAACCCATGCCTAGGGTCAAACAGCTATGATTTTTACCAGAAAGTTTGGGAAGATAGGAAAGAACCCAATGACTTGTTCTCAGGAAATAGCAAAGTGTTGTCATTAAAAAATTAGGAGACAGACAGCAAACCTTGTTGAAATAGAGTATGATGGAAGCTCCTCTGTCTTGAGCCTCAGAGCATGTCCATGATGTGTCGCATATGGAAGCAAGATAAGAAGCAGCCTGACACTGTGACAGATACCTGGGAAGCTGTCATGACCCAGGTTGTCACATATAATCACTAGTAGAGGAAACAGTTTTGTTCTAGCACCAGGAGTGGGAGAAACCTCTTTATATCAAGACAGGAATGGGTCAGATGGGTATGGAATAAGTGTGAGTCAGACATGTGGAGAGTCTTGTGAAAAAATAAGCATAGGAGTCTCAGGACAATGAGTGTGACCATCTGGCTGGTTGGTGGCACAACTGTCTCTGTGAGGATTCAGTGCTTCATGACACTGAAATCTCCAGCATCAGGCCTGTAACTCTGAGAATCACTACTTATTTCCTTTGCCATTACAAAACTCAATTACTTTAAGTAGCTGTTTTCTCCCTAACCCAGTCCTGTTCAAGGAAGCTCTGAGCTCTCTCAAGCTCTCTCTCTTTCTCTCTCTCTCTCTCTCCCACTTCTCTCTCACTCATGTGACTCCTAAGGCCATAAGACCCTTGGCAGTACATGTGTAAAATTACTCTTACCAGAACTTGCCCTAAGGACTGTTTACTTCATAACAACTAGTAGTGTATATATTATCATGGGCCTCTTATAGGAATAAGAGAGATGTATAAACAATAATAGCAATTGATATTATTTAAAATATAATTTATACTTACTTGAGAAATTCGATCTCATTGTCATTCATGGACACACAGTTATGATAATATAAAACTAAGGTAATCTCATCTGAGATGAACAAATAAAGTAGAAAGTAGAATGACCCTAGGTAATACATTTGCTGAGGACTTTCCCCATTAATGGGTCCTAAGCCATTAGTGAGCTTTTAATTAGACTATAAACTCTGGGTATATTGAGGTTATATGAGGAAATATAAAGGATTCAACCCACCAAATATATTGCTTACTATGCATTTGGTACTGATTCACTACAAAAATAAATAAATCAGGGCCTTTCTCCCGAGGCTTTTACCATCTGGAGAAGAGGATTTGAAAATATTTGTGAAGTTGAAGCTAACAGGAGAGAGAGGAGTTGAAAATTCAAAGCAGATAAAGTAAACGTTTGGTGGGGGCAATGGAGAACAAAGTTTGAGAAGAGGCCTTGAACTGAACTGAACTGAATTTGAACTGAAAAGGGAACATCCATTTATCTGAAAATGAAAAGTAAGAATGAAGTATGGTTTCAATATCAATAAGAAATTGTTCGTTTTCTATTGTTTTCATTTTCTTGATAAAATGTAAGGCATGCAGTTTACTGAGGATGAGAGTGCTAAGACTCAGAATGGCTCAAAAATTTGAACAAAATAGGAAACTATTAAGGTGGTAACTGGCAGAAAGAGTTTCTCTGCATCCAGTCTAGTCAAGACAGGAGACCATGAATTTGTATGGACTCCAACCATCAGATTGATGAATTTTTCTCCAGTAAAAATGGAAGCTTAGGTGTATTAGTAGGCAAGTTATGGAAAGCATTCATTATTGGGTTCTTGGGAAGATGAAGGAAAGGTGCAATACCAAGAGCCCATGCTGTCTTGGAAAGAGAGACTTGAAGGTGACTCATAGAAGAGAATTGATACTGGTGGCCTTTCTCCCAAGGAAGAACAGGTATACAG
The DNA here is from genome assembly GCA_004024945.1 of Uropsilus gracilis. Classification (NCBI taxonomy): domain Eukaryota; kingdom Metazoa; phylum Chordata; class Mammalia; order Eulipotyphla; family Talpidae; genus Uropsilus; species Uropsilus gracilis. The sequence continues at coordinate 36,765 of PVHY01009145.1, read as the reverse complement.
GTTTTGAGGGAGAAATAGGAGGTCAATAGTTCTAAAGTGGAGGAGTTCTCAGCAGTGACAAGCTCCAGGTGTAATTCTGGGTATGAGGAGATTGGCATGAAGGTGGCCATCTCTGACCTGGAGGGTTGCAAGTTGCTGTAAGGTTAGGTTGTTTGATGGACCATCCATGTAGATATTGAAATATGGCTGCTGATGGCAAGACAAAGAAAAATCTGTGGTTGGACTGCTAACAGAATGAATGACTTACAGACAGGTAGACATAAGTAACAATGAATTAGAGAGTGATGATAATAGCGCTTGACTTTGCCAGGTGAGAATTTGTTTGGGAAATCCCTTACATTAGCAGGCAAAGTTGCTTCTAATTATGAAATCTCAGGTTGCCTTGCAGATGGCAGAAATGTGTGCAACCAGGTGCATTCAGACACACCTGCCCCAAACCTATGGTAGAAAGATCAAACTTGTGCCAGGAAGTGGTGGCCACTGAATCCCCATGCCCAGACACAGAGCAGGCCCTCAGTGGGTATTCAACAGACTAGATCTTCAGAATGGTCTTGAGCATTGTTCCTGCTTATATAGCCTGTGAACTCCTTTCTCCAACCAGGGCCCTCACTCCATGCTGCTACACCCACTCCACCGTGATTCTGGGACTTGTCAGCACACTTTGAATGCATTGATTCTAGCTTGCACCAGCCAGTTGATTCCCACGGCTCTCAATCAGGGGGGTCCCTGACAGATACTGCAGTACAGTCAGACCAAAAGCACCTCAAATGGGCAAGATCCCCCCCTCCACAACAGCACAAGAGAAATACTTTGGAAGACTTGGGCATTGGAAGAAGATTTGGAAGATGGAAAATGCTGACATGCCTGACACTATCCAGTGACGACTACGTTCTTTCTGATACTGCTCTGTGCTTTCTAGAGGATGTCACTTTCCCTGCAGTTCTCTCAGAGGGGCAGAATTCATGTTCTCGGTCTCGAGTTGTCGACCAGTAGAGGAAGAATCCAGAGATACTGAGCATCCAAAGACATTGTTGGATCATCCCAGGATGATCTGGAATTTTTATATAACAAGGCCTGAAGGAACCTCTGAGAGGTACACTTAAATAATAAATGACTTGGGTTAAGAAGGGTTTAACTGCCAGCACCAAACAGACAAAATGAGTTTAAGATCACTTATTATTTATATATGTAAATATTGACAGTCATACACAGTCATAGTGTTTTACATTCAAGTATGGTTCTGGTCTGAACATTCTCAGCTATGGATGAGTGGACAGTATCTCAGAACTGATTCTATTCAGATCATTTTTCTATTTGCTTGTAGAGAATCCTTTTCATTCTGTTCCATGCCAACTAACTTCAGACAGGATTTATTAATACCCATAATGGGGCAGGCTTTCATAAATGCTAGAATACAGCACTGGTTGCAACATAATTGTCTTGTCAGTGACCTCTCAAGTAAGCAGGCAGTTGCGATAGAGTTGACTACTATCTCAAATTGTGAGAGCAAGGAGGATGCATAGTACATGTCAGACTGGCCATTTCTTCATGCTGTAGTCATATCATATATTGTGAAGACAGTTATCTGTTGATTTTTCTGAAATGATTCAAACTTGATATTTTATTACAGTTTTTGCTATTTCCACTTCTTTCTCTCTGCTACTTTGCAAATCCATATTGGAATCTGAAACTGCCAAAAATATTTAGCAGAGCAATTTTCTCCCAATGTAGGATGCTCCATTGATGATTTCCATGAATGCCTCCTTCAGAACGCATTCTGAAAGTGCTCTCTGCAACCAGGTGGGAAGGATTTTATAGTTTTTGCTGATGCCAGTTGAAGAAGAATGTCTCAGTGAGTGGCCCCTCTGGGATGTTAATTTCTCTTTTCTCCAAATTGCCTACCCTCCCAAGTCTGTAGCTTATTAAAGTCCATCCCCCATAAAAGACACATTGCTACTTCCACAGATTTTTGCCATTTCACTGGTTTATCTGTCTGGCATGTGACTTTCAAATAATTAGAAAACTAAAGTCTTTAAAAAATGGTTTTTTCCTTGACAGTAATCTCTGCCCACCACTAAAAAATAACCATTGTCTCCAATGTCATCTTGGTTCCTCTGTTCTCTCGCTGTCTCTCTGTCTCTGTCTCTGTCTCTGTCTCTCTCTCCTCTCCTCTCCTCTCTCTCTTTTCTCTCTCTCTCTCTCTCTCTATCCCACAATGGTTCATAGGATTTGGTATTTGGAAGTGACCTATCAACTGTAATAGTTACTGACTTTTTCTGCTATTGTCCTTCAAAGCAAGTTTTATAGAAGTTGCCAGAGGCCACTATGGGGAGAGGGGAGAAAGGCACAAACTTTCAGTCACAAAATGAAAAGCCCTGCTGGAAGGCACAGGATGATGACGATTGTTAACACTCTGTAATGCTTGTTTGAAAGGTGCTAAGAAAGCAGATCTTAAAAGATTCTCCTCAGAACAAAATATTGCAATTATGTATGGATGTTATCCAGACTTATTCTCGTGCACACATATCAGATTCTTAAGGTGTGAGACTAAAAGTATCAATCAATTATACCTCAGTATAAAATATAATTAATAAATTACACATCTAAACAAACAAAACAAAGCAAACTTGGTCTATGGATCAGAATAGGGGTAACTTATGACTTGGAAGTGAAGCACCCAGGCAGACATTTTCTAGTGCCTTCTCCACAGCAGGTTCAGAGGCAGACAGTGTGTCCAAGGCAGTGCTTCTCAAAGTCAGTTCCAGTACTCTTGCCAGAGACTCAGTTTTCTGCCTTCCACACCACAGATCAGCATTTTAGGAAGGAGTCCAAACATCTTCATTTGCCTGAACTTCTCAACTCAATCTTTTATTCATAAAACTGAAGAATCACTGCCTTCACCTATAACTCCAAAAGGACATTGCTGTTTTGAGACAACTCTTATTTCATAGAGGAGGTGCTTGAGTTCAGAGAGATGGAGCCAGACGTCCAAATGGAGCAAGGCTTTATTCTCGCCTCAAGTGACAGGTGCTGAGTCCTTGCATGACTCCCGATCAAGTGGGGAGTTACCACCGGTATTTCAAATATGCAGTGTTGAACTGAATTCACTTTCTGTTCCTGTCACAAGGGCCAAACATGGCTTTTTGACTTGAGGTTATACTTCTGGTCCATGATTTGTGGTGACCCCCTATTCCTAATCATCCCAGTCAATGTCCAACTCTTGGCATTGTCACTAAGTGATAATTATAGATCCTTTAAGCACCACATTCCTTGAAAACCCCATGATCCTGCTAAACTGATGCCTCCAGTTTTTAGGTTTTTTTTTTTTTTTTGAGACTAGGTCTCACTATGTTGCCGGGGTAGTCTCGAACCTGCGGACTCAAGTGATTCCTAGCTTCAGCCTCCTGAGTAGTTGGGATTACAGGCAAGCACCACCACACGCAGCTTAGTTTTTAGCTTATCATAACAGATGCAGTTATGCACATTGATCTTTCTTAAGCTTTGGTAGTACCTGGGGATCCTTTGAAAAAAGGTCCATCAGGTTCTACCCTGGATTTTGCCTTAATTTTATTGACATCGGTAGGTTTTGCAGGTTTCATCTGCTGCCAGTTCCCCCAGTGCCCCTGCCTGAAAATCTAATAGGAAGCAAAGGTGGAAAACCACTGCTCTGATTTTAATAGAGTTAGTTAGGGGCACATTCATCTTCATAGCAAGACTGTAAAACTTGCCAATGTGTGGAAAATGTTCTGTTCACCTTCGGATTCCATGTCTTCCTCCATTTTCATGATTACTGAATATTTATTGATCTCTTACAAGATACAAGATATTATTATGTTGGTCTTTCTCCTGCACAGAGATGACAGATACAGAGAGATCTAACACATTGGTCTCATTATCAAATACCTCAGTACACTGCAATCTCTGGAAAGATTCATGTGTAGTTTAGTGTATAATCCTACACTTAGAGTGCAGTATGTTTTGATGACTGATAGACTGGATTCAAATTTGAGATTATTTTTTTTTGAGGTGGCATTGGTTTATATTGTTGCGTGTGTTGTAGGGGTCCAAGATTGCTCCTCTCAAATTTTGCTACCACATCAGATCTACCTCCAAAATACCCAGAGTCTATCATGCTCCTTCTCTACCTTGATCTCAGCCCTTCCCCTCTCCCCTCCCTGGTTGCCTCACTTTATAGTCAGTTTTCAAGGGGTAATTATTTTCTGAATCCTTGATCTTTATGTATTCAATATAGAAGTCATACTATCTGGCATGTGTCTTTCTCCTTCTGATTTATTTTGCTCAGTTTAATCCCCTATAGCTCCATCATGTTGTCAAAAATGGCAAGATTTTATCTCTTGGGATATCTGAGCAGTATTCCAGCATGTATTTATACCACAGCTTCCTGATATACTCATCTATATTGGCAAATTAGGTTGTTCCCATAGTTTGGCTATGATGGAGTGCTCTAATGAACATAGAGGCTTCCTTTTGGGTTGGTGCTTTATATACTTCAGGTTGACACTTAGGAGGGAAATTCCTGGATTGTATGACAGATCCATTTTTGACCTTTTGAGAAAAAAAAGCCCAATGCAGGGAGTTCTTTGTCCATTGGATTGGACAAATCTACATTTCCACCAACAATGTAGTAGTGTTTTTTTTCCCCACATCTTTGCCAGAGCTTGTTTTGGGTTTTTTGATATGGACCACTCTCAAAGGTATGACATGGTTTCTCATTGTGGTTTGGATTGGCATTTCCCTAAAGACAAATGACAAAAAAATTTTTTTTTCATGTGCCAATTGGCCATCTGTATGTCTTCTTTGGAGAAGTAATTATTTACTTCTTGTACCCATTTTTGCAGAGTATTCCTTGTTTCCTTTCTGTTGAGGTATAGGAATTCTTCATAGATCTTGGAGATGAGCCTCTTGTCAGATGTATGATGCGCACAATTTGGCAATTTTTTGTTTTAGTGCTGGTTTCTTTCACTGTGTAGAAACCATTTAGTTTGATGCAATCTAAATTATTTATTTTATTTTTAGTTTCACTTCTTGTTAGTGACAAATCTGCAAAGAAAAAGACATGACTATAATTTATGTCATGAAGTATTGTGCCTGTTGTTTTCATGTATTTTAGGGTTTCATGTCTTACATCTAAATTTTTTAGCCATTTTGATCCATTAATCAATCATTTTATCCATTTTGATCCATTTATCATTTTTTGTGTATGATGTGAGAGAGTGGTCCATGTATTCTTTTGTATGTGACCAATCAGTTTTCCCAACACCATCTACTGAAGAAATTTTTCTTGCTCCAGTGTATGTCCTTGGTACCTTTGTCACAGATTAACTCTCTATATAGGTGTGAGATTGGAGGAGCTGGTTCTCTTAGTGTAGATGATTAGAGAAAATATAAAGGAATGGAGAATTTAATACTGACTTTACTATAAGTTAAATAAAAAATGTGTCCTAACATGTTGCAGTTTCAGGATTCCCATCAAAAAATAGGAGATGATGCTGTTAAAAAAAAAAAAAAAGGAACAGGTTGGAAGGTGGAGGTCAGGGAGGGGAGTAGGGAGTATGGGGTGAGGGGGGAAGAAGCATGACAATCACCAAAGGAAAAATATTGAAAAAAGAAAATTGCTAATCTTATTTGTGTAGCTAGTAAAGACAGATACAGGGAGGGAAGTTGAAGACTAGATCGGGCTCAGCTGCTAACTAGAAATGTAGTCTTGGAATTCAGAGAATCATATTTTCCTCATCAATTAAATCTTTCAAAAAAAAAAAAGCAGATGAGATCGGGCGTGTTCAGGGTGGTATGGGCATAATAAGAATGTTAACTATTTTAAATCTCTATTTTCTGAGAGTTAACAGAGATATCTTTGCTAAAGGACAATAGATAAAAATAATGATAATTGACCTCATGAAACAAAATTTGCTCTCCTGACATTAGTGCTATGATTTTCCTTTTCAGCAAAGAAACAAGCTAAGCTAATCTCAGCATTGACTGTCTTGACTCACTGAATACAGTTTAGAGAATTTTGCAACAGCCTAATCTTTTCCTGTACCAGGCTGAAAAAGAGAGGAGCTTGCAGACTTCCAAGATAAAGATCTCTGTGTTTTAAATAGCTTCTAGCATATTGATGTCATTTGACTTCTACAGAAAATATCATTTTATCATTGTTATTCCTATTATATTCACTTAGGTGCTCATAGGGCTTCTTAGCTGTGTAGGAGCTGTGATAAGAGTGACTGGGTGCTATTTCACCCTTTCTTTTCTTTTTCTTTTTCTTTCTCTTTCCCTTTTTTCCCACTAGTATACCAAACTGCAGAGTGATAGTGTTATTTCAAAGTAGGGAGACTTTGTGCACATCTGCACAATTTTTGACAGATACAACATAAAACCCACTTTTTGAAAGTACTGATATTCTATTTTGTCCCAAAGTCATTAAATTGTTCATTCTTGACCTTCTCTAAGCTAAAATGCTCTGCCATCATCCTCATTCACACCTCCTGTATGTCTGACTTTATGAGAGCAATAGCAGGGTCAGTTATAAAGGCAAGGTGACCTCTGTAAATTACTCAAATCAGCACGTTTAAGACATGAAGTCCCTGGAGACTGATGCTTCTTCCACTAGATAGCCCTGCTACTTATTACTACTGACCTGGCTGAAAAAAAAAAAAAAAACAACAAAACTATGATTATCATTATTTTCCAGGCAGAAAGGTAAAGCCAGCTGTGATAAATCTCAAGGCATACATTTTCTAGCACAAAAGTAAAAAAAGTGAATTTTGAATTTGTTAAATTGAAAAGTTAAAACATGCTGACAAATCTCTGAGTGTCAGGGATTTTTGTAAGCCTCTCATAGACTATTTTTCACATGGAAATTGTTAACCAGGTGAATGACACCTCTACTGAGTCTGGAGAGAGCGCCGTAGAAGGAGGGGGATAGTGCTGGGTGTAGTCAGCATCCAGGAGAGTTCTATTGGCAAAGGCTAGGTTGGTATGAAACATAATACTTTAGCAGTTGAGCTTCTCCTAGTCTCTCAAAGAATAATTTTCTTCCAAAGAATAATTTTAAATATTCTCTCAAAGAATAATTTTTTTCACTCAATTGAATATTCTGGAGAAGAGAAAAAAATAAGGGGCTAAGTGTGATTCCAAGAGATAGGGGGAGCTTCCAAAAGGAGAGGACTCTCTCCCACACAGGTGCAGGCAACAGAAGGATGTGGATAATATTCCACTTCTAGAACCACATTTCTTCCCATCTGTATAACCCAGATGGGGTTGCTAATCTGATTTAAGCTTCCTTGCCTAGTTTCATTTTACCTGTCCCACAGATTATTAATATTAAATGAGATTATCACATTATAACATTAATTACAATGCTTGGCACACAGTAGATGTAAGAGATTCAGCACATTTGGGTGAGCAGAGGATCTATGAATAGCACTCTTGATGGATCATCGTTAGTGCTATCATCGTTAGTGCTAGCAAATTTATGAACATTGGCAGAAGTTTCTGTATCTACCTGAGTGCATAAAAATGACAAACAAGAAACATCTGGAGTCACTTGAATCTGGGTTGCCAGAGTCTGGAGGGCATTGAGAGTAAAACCCCACCACCTGACCTGGCATACACTTCTACCTGTAGGAGCATTGAAAACAAAGCCAACTATCAGTCTATCTAGGACAGATATTTGTGCAAGCACAACTAACTGGATGAATTTTCCACCAATAAACTGTGTTATCAGAGCCTGATTTTGATAAAGCAAGCTTGAATGTAAGCCACACTTCCCCCTCCCATTTTATGTATATATGTGGATCCCATACCTGTAACTTGGGCACACAACACAAGTGCTTCTTGGGTCTATGTTCCCCAGGATACAGTAACTAATAAATTTCCAAACAAGAGGTAGTATTTTGCTTCAACCAGGTTTCACTCATTTTGGAACTATAGACAACTTTTCCATCCCTGAGTATAGACATCCCTTTTCCATTCCATCCACATCTTTATATGGCGCTTCTTACCAAAGAATTAAAAGATTCTTTTAATGGCTTTGGAATTAAAAGATTTCGAAACCAGATAGAGAAATGAAATTTTCAAGTGAAAATTATCAGCATCCCATGGACTATCTAAAGGAAAAGATCACTATTTTTTTTTCTGAAAGTAATGCCAAAATTGAATGCTATCAAATGATCTCCAAGAATGCAATATTGCTCCTCAGTTGAATCATAGCAGTTCTTGTGAGTCTCCATAGCCAGGACAAACTGGCAGGAAAACATAGGCTTCTTTGCCCCCCATTCTTCTCTTAACTTCTAGGGAAGATCAGTTTGTAGAAACTGAGACATTTTAACATATTATAAATGGTCATTTATGCTGAGGAGAAAATGGAATTTGACATTTATCCAAGATGTGGTATCCCCAACATAAAATCCAGAAAGCCTATCAGAATCTATTTCTCTAGGATGTATCATTCTTCAGGATTCATTGGTTCATGAATATAAAAAACTACTAAAAAGTTGCATATGTCAGGTACTGGAGGTATAAAGACAACTAAGGCACAGTTTCACATGGAAGGGCCTACAGTCAAGAGGAAGACACATTGTAAACAGACAAATACAATTAGTTAGGTTATATATACACGGTATATATAGAGGGGTGGGTGGAATGAGTTTGGATGAGTCAATTCTGCCTGAAGAAACTAGAATATAAGATTATACAGAGTATATAAACCTTGTACTAACTCTTGAAGGATGAGTGTTTAGTTGGCTACCAGGAGTGAGAAAACGGGGATTAGTCCAAACATTCAGCAAAGCATAAATGGAAATAAAGGGGAAAAAACAACTTGATTTCAAATAGGCATCTGCAACTGATTTGGTTAAAAGTTGACTGAAGTCCAGGAGCAGATATGTAAAAAGAACAGTAGCTTCAGTTCTCCTTCTACCTCCTCCATTAATCCTTTTCTACCAACTGAATTTTCAGTTTCCTGTACTAGAAAACTCTGCCCCTTTTTATGCATAAGAGGGGTTTAAGGAGTTACTAGTTAAACAGTGTAGATTGAATACATGTGTTTATCTGTACTGCCTACTGAAATTCCACCAAACACAAGGTAAGATAGTGAGGACATTTTGTAATGGCACTTAAGTATTCACAGACAATGAAAATGAGAAGAGATAAAAAAAATGTTTGACTCTGAAAAATTATGTACTGGTATCTGACTCAGAAGAAATAAGGAAGCAGAATATCTTCTACAGAGAAAATAAAAACTGTTAGACAAATTGGTTTGCATCACAGGAAACCCAAAGGTTCAGGAATTGATGCCACAAGTTAACTGTGAAAGAGGAGTAAAGGTGGGCTTGAAATCTGTTAAGTAGTAATTGGATCTCCAAATCTCTCTCTTGCTCCTAGAAGGGGCTGATTGTCATTGCCACCCATCAGAAGACAGGATATTTGTTTATTAGAAAAGACAGAAAGGAATCTCTGGACCCGAGGACAACAGACATAGATGGGGGTTGAAAAGTATAGTGAAAACAAGGGATGAATAATGGCTTATACATTGACTATTGGTAACCATAGCCCTCACCCCACAATTAATTCCCAGAATGCTGGCATCCCCAAACAGGAGATATATAATAGGAAAAAGTGTTGCTTTGCTTTTTTTTTTTTTTTTTTTTTTGAGAATATATAAACACTATGGCCCAGGCAGAATTCCTCACAGTGAAATCCACCACTATTGAACTTCTTCCATTTTGGCTTCCAATTCAGCTTTTCAATGTCTTATCCTTACATATAAGATGACAATCTCATGTCATATACCAGACAATCAAGAAGAACTCCAGCATGAAACTTGGGGACTGATGTGGACTGAATCTTATGCTCCCAACATGCATATGTTGAAATCTATTGCACACCTATTCCCCCTAGTATTTCAGAATCTGACCTTGTTTGGAAACAGGTCATTGTAGACACAATTAGTTATTATTAGGTTCTACTGGGTTAGGGTGAGCCCCTAATCCAAGATGACTGAAAGAATGCCAAATGAAAAGAAAGAAACACACATTTAAAACAATGTGAAGAAACAGAGAAGACAGCCAAGTCAAGAAGAAAGACCTAGAATAGACCATTCCCTCATAAGCCCTTAGGAGAAACCAACCATCTCACCACCTTGATTTAGGACTTCTAGCATCAGAACTGTGAGAGAGGTCTGTTTCAGGCTACCGAATTTATGGTTCCTTGTTACCACAGCTCAAACAAACTAATATAGAGGCTAAAACAAAAACAAGAATAAAGTAAATGGGAGAGAAAAAAAAAACAAAGAAAGTCTAAGAAATACTAAGATAAAAAATTAGAAAAGAAACCAACTATAATTAATATCTTCAGAGAGAAAGGAGGTTCATAAAACCAAGAGTGCTCTGAAAAACAGCAGAGAACAAAAAATAGGTATTGAAAATTAAAAAAAAAACTAAATTTAAACATTTTAAAAGTTTAATAGAAATGCTAATGGGGAAAAGGATGGATTAAGTACCAACACAGATATTTACAAATCAAACTGTTTTTTGAAAAAAGAGGATAAATTCAGAAAGTCTTGTATACAAATACATAACAAAATTTCCAGAAAGAGGTAACAGAAAATAAAAATTAGGATAGCGTCAATGCAGTAATTCAGTATTTCCCAAAACTGAAGGCTGTTTCTAGATTGGAAGTGCCCAGCCATTGCCCAACACAATGGCTAATACAGGATACTGCAAAATTATCAAAACAAGAAATAGAAAAAGTCAAAGAGGACATTTAAAAAGGCATTAATGTCATGAGGGAGAACCGAGTAAAAACCAGAGTCACAGAGGTGGAAGAATTCACCAGAGACAGCAGAGAACAGAATAGGGGGATTTATTGAAACACACTGCTCAAGGAAGCAGAGGGCAAAACCAGAAAGGTCTGCTGTGTAGAATGAGGGTCCTGAGAATCTACTTAGATGCCAGGCATCACGGATGGGTCAGAGTGATTAGTCTTGGGTGTGTCCTAACTGATGATCTGAATTAGCTCTTCAGATTCACCTAATACAATATTGCGGTTCCCATGGCATTCCCATCCACTCCCCTTTCCTATTTAAGCTTCCCAAAGTTGCCAGTGGGTAAAGAATGGGGGGCCTACTTTTTTATTTTATTTTTATTTTTTAACTTTTATTTCTTTTATTCTTTAAATCACAACCTCAGTAAATGGTTTTTGAGATACTTCCCCCCCTTCTTCTGGTGCCTGCTCCATTCTCTCATACCCCACTCTTTGTTTGCTAGTCTGTGTTAAGTCTCTTTCTTTCCTGTGGTAGTGTTCTTTCATTGGGGGATGGATTGTGTTCTTGGAACCAGTGAGCCTTGCTGGTAGGTTTTCAGTCTTAAATTTATGTTGGGCAGCCAGTCTATATTTATTCATGGTCTGTCCATGCTTTCTCATTGGAAGCTGTCTTCTCCAATTCCATATCTGTTGTTTTGCTGCTTTACCTTAAGGTTCTGACATCAGGTTCAGGGGATCTCACCCCCTGTCAGTGTCAGTGAAGAAGTTTCTCTGTGGATAAAGACATTTGTAATTGATCATTGTAGATCCTCTCCTCTGCCTCAGTTTGCAGCTTTGCTGTGGGGTCTATGCCTCCAGTCTTTGGTCTTCCTTTTCTCTCCTGTGGTGTAGGGAGGGACACCTTGCTCTCCTAGAAGACGTCTCCAAAATGAGGTCTTGGGTCTTCCAAATCTGGTGAGCACATAGGTGCATTTTGTGACATTGTGTTTCCATAGTTGTTTCTCCTGTCTTCCATGCACTGAATCTTTTGGTTGTCCCTCTGCTGTGTCCATTTCAAGCTTATAGGTTGGATTTTTACCTGGTCCCTCACCCGTTCTGTGATGGGATTTGTGTTATATATGTTCTTCCTCCTTCTGAAGATTGGCTGGAGTGAGAGTGAAATGGAAGGGGTATTCCCCCACCCCCACCCATGTGCAGGTTTCTCCTTGCATGGTGGCAGGGCTTGGATGGTCCTGCCTGTGCCATCCAAATCCCCCTTCGGCTGGGGGCAACATGCCTAGCTGATCTGAGCTGCAGATGGCTGCCCCATGCAACAACCATCTGCTGGTGGATGGAGCTAAAACCTCACCTGGTCCCCCCTCCCAGGCTCTCCAGCCTTGAGGGGGGGGGGTACCCAAGGCCTCCCCTCCAGGTGCAGCAACTTGGAGGTGATGTGGTCCCTCCCACCCAAATCCAGGGCGGAAGGGGTGGATCCCTGGACTGGATGGAGTCCAGGGTGACCTGATTATCCCCGCAGGGGGGAAGCAGCTGGCCTGGACCCCACTGTGCCCTCTGCACAAGAGGACACAACCTTCCTGAGTCCTCCCCTCCAGGCACAGTAACCTGGAGGGGATGTGGGAGGACCTTCTTTTTTAATTTAATAGTGATACCACAAGAGTTAAAAAGAAGAAGTATGATTATATAAAAAATTTTAAGAATTAAAGTGGCATTAGACTTCCTAAGAGCAATCTGGAGGATAGAGAAGAATTAATCTATCTTTTTACAATTTTATGCAAAAATGTACTGATCTTTGATTCTACTCCTCACCAAATTATCAATTAAGTGTGAAACAAAGTGTTTCAAAAATTTTTTTTCAAAAATTTTTTTTTCAAAAATTCCCACAAGCCCTTCTGCAAGATTCTACTGGAGCATTCATTCCATAAAACAGGAGAGGTAACAAAAAATGAAGGGAAAATGAAAGTGGTTTTCAGGAAATGGGATTTGATATAAGAGAAAGAGGAGAGAGAGGGAGAGAGACTTTACATCTGGAAAACAACTAATGCAAAGAATAAAAAAAATAGAAGGATTCAGAGGTAAGACTCCAATATAAATGATAGAAATGGTAAAATAAATGGTAGAAAGATAGATGAGAGAAAGGGACTGGGAGAGAAAGAAGAACAGGTGCAATCATGTGTTCTTATGTATTTATAAGAGCTACCTGGTTTATACTAGGTTTAGAAATAGTGATGGATACATAGAACATCCTGCACAGGAATCACTCCAGTTAGGGGAAAGTTGCAAAAGAAGGAATTGTAATTGTGGTCTACTATATGCACAGCTGTGAGTAACCTTTCATGTTCCTAATAAAAAGATTGAAAATTTAAATATAAATGAATCACTTTAGGAGAATGAGGGTATGTACCTGTATATGGGGGAGCTACTATTTTTTAATAAGTATTTTAGAATTATGAATTCTTAATGGCACATATTGACACAAATAAAAACCGGGACAATTATTGGAAAGATATAGAATGCTCATCGACTCTGGAGGAGGGACTTCCAGGGGTTCCAGAGAAGGGACGGGGTGGTCACTATGCTGACTCCATACTGATCCCCTATGCTGCCTACATACTAATCCTCACCCTCTTTTGTATCTTAGTGTACATTCCATCTGTGTCTGGCTATATCTGTCATGTGCCAAAATCCTGGATACCACCCACCTGCTTTCACAATTATCAATCACTCCTCAGCTCTAGCAATACAAATCAACGGCAAGATATTAAGTATAGAAAGAAGGGAATGGTCATTCAACCTGCTTGTCAAGATGGGGACATCCAAGTTTACAGCCTTCTACACATGAAATGCTCCTACCCTCTGTTCCCTCTCTGACCTGGTTCTGATGGGCTAGGTGGGTCCCAGCTGGAGGCAGAGGAATGCCTATTCACATATATGTCCTGAAGTAAGCCTGGGGGACTTGCTTGTCTCAATTGTGAAAGACTAGAGGGTGTGAATAGCTAGCTTAGAGAAAAGCAATACAAGAATAGAGACAGCAGCTGCCCAGAGTGTGGGAGGGGGGGATGATAATAAAAGAGAGGAGCATAATTAAGTGTCTCTGTTCTTTACATAGTATTCAAAGACATCAACATCCTTTTAATTTTTTTCCTCCCTGCAAGCTCATTCATTCCCTCAGAGCTCATTGGTCATAAAAGAATGGTAAGTACTAGTATCTCCGTGTAATTGGTGTGAAATTGAGGTATGGGCACAGGAAACCAGAAACACCAGCCTGCAAGACAGGAAGTGAGGAACTGAGTTTTTCCTTTGGTCTGGGTTTCTTTCAGCCTCTGCCTGCGAACAGAGTTCATGCTCAGATTTGGCCCATGCAACAACAAATAAAATGAGTCTACTTCCCTTCCCAGGGTAATAGGTCTATATGATAGGAGTGCTGTGATGAAATTGGGGGGTCATGGCCCCAGTAGTAATGGTGCATTAAGATAGAAACTATTGTGCCTTGGTGGGCAGAGACTTGGAGAAGGGAAGCCAAGCCTTCTCCTAAGAGGAGCAGGGAGAGTGGATTTAAGAAGCGGTATGGTTGGAAATCAATGGAGAAAAAGCTGGAGAAGAGAGCAGAGAGTAGAGCAATAGCAGGGAGGCTGGAGGCCTCAGAGCTGACACTGCAATGTGCAGCAGTAGAACAAGGAAGGAAACCACACTGTGGGTTTCTATCCCCTGTCCAGGCTGGTGAGGAGCCCAAGAAAGCATCTTGAAGAAACTTGCAACCTGTGTAAGCTGAATTGGAAACATGATACTTGGAAACTTTTTTTAATTTTGAAACTGTGAAACTTGAAAGTAGTCTGGAAACCAAGGACTTGGAGTGTTGCTGCTTTCATTGTGAGACATCTGAAGTGGTTGCTGCTATTGTTTCAAGTGAGTCTTGGTGGTTTAGGGTCACTTTAGAGCTGAAGCAGAAAGAACACTGGAGTTGTGTCTTAGGAGGAGGATCAATGAGGATCTTGGTTTCTTCACTGGATTTGAATCTCCCGCTTTTGAAAAAGGATTGATGAGGCCATCTTGATTTCTTCATTTGGTTTGAAGGTGGACAGCTGCTATTTTGTGGAAGCACATGACTAAAGGACCCACATGTAGTTTTTTTTGGACTAGACACTGAACTGTGCGGTAAGATAATCAAAAGTACCCTCAGTGACTTTTGTCTTTTTAGAAATGAATAAATCTGTTTTTGTCTCTTTTTAGGATAGTGTAGTCTTGCTACTGCTCTCATGGGCTGGGATGTATCTGATGAGTGGCTGGATTGAAAGGCTCAGCTGCTTGCATTTGTAAGTTTAGGTAAGTACCTTGTTTTGCTTCTTTTCTTGCCCAATTTCATGTGCATGTCAGGGGTGATTCAAGGTGGCACTCATAAGCTATGAAATATGCATTCAGCTGAACAGCAACTTTTGATAGTCTCCACTGTCATGTATTTATTAATGCACCCAAAAATATTTGTGGTCTGTCCACTGTGCCAGGCACTAGAATCCAAAATTGATACGCATGGATTCTCCTTGCTCTCAGACCCTCTGTTGGAGACGACAGAGTAAGGAGCAGAGAATACAACACCAGGACATCCCAGCAACCACAGAAAGAGTACTCTGGAGATTGGAACAGCCCGCCCTGGGAGGTTAGAGAAGACCCCTGCAGGGCCAATTTAGGATTAGTCTGAAAGAACGAAGGGAGCTATGTGAGAAAAGTTCACCTAAAATTATGCCATAGGGAGGAAACACCAGTGGGTCCCTACATGCTTCAAACTTTGGCCAAAACATCCTTCTTAAAGGAGAAAGAACTTGGAGGAACCAAGACAAGAAAGTCTACTTCTTACCTTTGGGTGGTGACTTTCCCTTTAACATATCTATTAGGGAGCATCCAACTCTGCTTGCAAACATTTATTTTATTGAGCTTTGTTTCATTGCACTGTGCAGATAGTGTGCTTTTTACAATTGGAGGTTTGTAGTAATGCTCGACTGGGCTCTTCTTTTGGCTCCAGATGATGGTTAGTCTATTTTAGTAATAAAGTATTTCTTTAAAGTAGGGTACATATTATATTTTATAGACATAGTGTTATTGTACAGTTAGTAGACTATAGTACGGTAGAGGTATAACTCATAAACACTGGAAAAATTCCTGCAACTCCCTTAATTGAGTTGTTTACTATATTGTGGGAATAAGTCCCTGATCTTTTTGAAGTGTGCCTGTACTTACCACCATACTTACCACCATACACTGTGAGTGATAAATAACAACCCTGAGATTGGGACTTAGGCCTTTGAACTCCCACTCAATTCACTTGGACACAGAACAGGAAATAATCAATGAAAGAAAGGGCAACACATTTTAACTTCTTTTGATCTCAAAATGCTGCAGAAAGGGAAGAGTTAAAGAACATTTGTTTGAACATTATTTGGCAATGCGGGAGAAAATATCAGTCTTTTCATTTACTTTCCTGATTCAAACCATGAATAGAACCATTTTCTATTTATAGGCTGACTACTGGCACGTTGTTGGGCAGCTCTTGGAATCTCTAGTGGCTGTGAGATAAGCATTATTGAGCCGCTAGTGTGTTAGGGTTCCTTCCATCAACAGCTCTCTATGGGTCCGGTTAATCCTGGATTGCATCCATCTGATTGGAGTGTGGGGTACTGTTAAGAGGTCTCATTGTAACTGCATCAGGTGAAGTAAACAGTTCTTTTACTCTAATTTGCAGGCAAAAGGAGAGGAAAAGTGAAAACTGGGAAGCAGATGTGACTTGAAAAAACTATAGTATAAATGAATTTTTTAGGCTTTTTATCCTTCCACCATTGGCCTCTATGACCAGCACTTGTGGTCTTGAGCCCTCCCCATGATTGTATATATGCCTAGATCCAATGGGGGTACACATGTTTGAGTGGGTGCACCTGGCCTGAGAGGAGCAATGAAAGGGTGGTATCACTCTGGGAGGAGAACATGAGAAGGATAGCATGAGAGAAAGAATGAAGAGAAAGAGGCCAGAGAAAGAATGTGAAGATTCCTGAAGGGCTCATCTGCCTCTCAGCCCCCATGGCCCTCGCCTGCCCTGTTCTTCCCTGCCTGTTATCTCTTCGTAATTCCTAGAACCAATAAAGAACCTACAAAGAGTCTGATACTTGCACTACAATTATGGTGTCATGAACAGGATGCTCACATTACAAGACAGGTAGCACATCGGGTAGTTGAAGGTAACTTTGATGGGCATATCTAGGCACTGAAAAAATTCCCTCAAAGCTTAAAGATGTTTTCCTGGGAAGTGGCATAAGAATCTTGAGGTCAGAGAAGAACTGGTTAGAGCAGAAGAACTGGAAGTGTCTTGTTGAGACATCAACACAGTACAACTCTGCCCTTTGCATTGATTGTGAGATTCTAAAGCAGATGTGTTCGATTAAGGCCCTGCCTTGTGCCATGTTTAGTGTAATTACTGGTTTAGTATAATTATTCTTAAGAAAATGTTACAGCCAGTTGCAGGCACAAAAACCCAGAGTTTACGACTTATGTCCTCAACTAGGCACACACAGTCAAGGCCTCCCATCCAGTGTGTCTGAATCACCTCCAGATTCACCAGCAGTCTGCAAGTGTGGTCAGACTAACCTCCACTTGGAGAACTCATTCTCTCAAAAGCAATGTAACTGTTAGAAAGATAATTAGATATTGTCAGCAGAGAAGCCTTGCAATGAATGGCTAGTGGTGATTTCTTTTTACAAGGAGACTGGAGTCCAACTGGATCTGATAGTGGGAATCTGGATCTAACACAGTCTCAGCAAGGGTGCCCTCCTGCTTTATAGTGCACATGGAAATACCAGAGGCAAGACTGTTCTAAGAGCCACTGGATTCCACTCAACCTTTGTCTAGTGGTACCAGTTTTGGAACTTTTACTGAATCTGAAATTATTCATGAAACAATGCAGCAAGCAACACATTTGATCAGAACTAGATTCCACATGTATTCTGAGCTGCACCATGGCATTAATCAACCACAATTTTCATGCTGTCAGAGTTAGGCAGAGGGAGACTTAATAGTTTAGATGTGATGACTCCATGGAATATTATGGTAAATGATTCTTGGGGAAGAACAAAAGTCTTTCAATTAGATATGGACCAAATTAATGAGAGTCTGAGACACAATTAGGTATTTTCTTCTTATACAGACAAAGTGAAGTGGAGTTTGATGCTATTAGTCGGTTCAGCAGAATCCTAAACCTCTAAAAAGGACTCCATAGAAAGCTTGGCTGAAGATTTCACTCAGTTCTGTTTGTTGCCTGTACCTGTAAGGAGGTACAGCATTCCAACTTCCAAAAAGCCTTGAGTAGCGTTATAGGTTATTCTTTTATCATAACCTCCTTTTCTACTTTCTTAGGAATATGCCCCCTGAACTTCTAAGGGAAAAGAAAAATAAAGCACTGTTCCATTGGTCTAGTCTAGTCCTACAGAATTTTTTCCTCCTGGATATGAAAATGTCAGACTGCAATATAAAATTTTCCTATTGCCTAAGTGATGGGTCTGGTGATTTATGTTCCTTTGCTATGTGATCTGGTCAGACTTTCAAAGATCTTAATTACCCTGTTTATATTATCAGCTCCTCTGGCAACCTCATATGCAGGCAAACGAACATATTATATAAGTTATCATCATATTCTGAATCTATTCCATCACCCCTGTTGCATTTAAACATGGCTTCATTATCCTGGGCTATGAAAGGAAGGGAAATCAGTGGCAGTATGGGAAATATGACTTTGGTGGATCCATTTCTATATTCAGAGTGTTTCTCACACCACCCTAACCTAGAAGAAAGTGATAGGGTCTTTCTAACTCATGATTATACAAGGCAATTTCCAGTTTGAATGAAGAGGAAGCAATGACTTATTGTGCCCCATTACCCAGGATATGGACTTGGATAAGCACTGAGGTGCTTAAGCTCTGTCTAGTAGGAAGTTAGTGACTGGGGAAATCAGTCTATCTTAGAGTTGTTAGGATGATGAGACTAATTCTGAGAATTATTGCTGTACTGAAAGTCCCCACCCAACCAGTTATGTCTGGAATGGAATAGGGGCATGGGAATGGTTGCCATCATGCTCAGCTATCATTTGCTTACTTCTAGGCCAACCACAACTTTTTCTTGTCATGAGTCAACCAATCACAGAGAAATTAAACTCTTCAGTCTTAGTTGAACTTGTGTTTTTTAACTTGTCTTCTTTCATTTCATGAAATTTTTAATTTCTTCATTCTCTGTCATCTTTTAGAATTAGAATTTTTGAGAACCAAATTTCCAAGAAGTTTGGATTATGCAAGTGCTTTAGTGTAAAAGGGTGGTCCCTAAAGAAAGGGGAGGTTCCATGTTCCCTGCCCTACCCAAGAAAGGTTGGAGCTGGGCAGGGAGAATAAACTAAGGAGACTGGGTAAAGAAAAAGAAAGATCTAGAAGACCTGGAGGAGACACATGGAGCAGAGAATTGTATGACTAAATCACACTTGTTTCTCATTCTTTGACTTATACCAGAGACTATGGGTTCATGGAAGACATGGGTGAAAGAGATAGAGACATGGGTGACAGAGCTGTGTGGAGGTTGACGATGGCAGTTTTTACCTTGACTTGTATTTTGATTTTGACTTGCTTGGCCTCTTCTACCCCTTCCTTATGGGTCCCCACAGTACTATAGACTTATGGCAAGCTTTCAGCCCTCAGTGGCTCCACTTTGGGTCAACCCTGCTTGGCTGGGCATTTACCCATGAGGGGATGGGTAACTTTGGGTGTTTCATAAGGAAAATTTTAAATCATATTCTTTCTCTTCTCTTTGTCATGCACACTAATTATATTAAAGTTCCTTTCCACTGAAAGCGTTAAACACTAGGGTATGTTTTGTCTTGATGTAGTGAATGGCAGAACCCATTTAGTGCATTCAGGTTTGGGGTTCCTGAGGTGCTGCTCATCCTGCTCTGTAACATCAGTAGATTGTCCTAATGTTGACAGTAAACAAAGTTGACTTCAGTATTTTCAATAATTGATGTTACAATTCAATAGCTAATATTGTGCTAGCTTTGTATTTCCACATACCCATATTATTAGAAGAACCACCATTTGTGGGTCTAGGAATACATGACAGTTGAAGCCACACCAGCCTAGTAGCAAGCAAATGATATATTTATTGAAGCAAAAGAAACTCCTGACAGCAGAAGGGGGTCCATTGAAGGAAGTCCATTCTAGCTCTGTCTTGCCCATGACTATATTATATACTGTGAGATTTCCTGTTTTCCATCATGCCAAGCAGTTGGCTAGGTACCAGGTGGTCAGGAAGTTCATTGGTTGTTGTTTTCTGTTCCTTGATTGCCCTATAACTGGACCTTGTCCTGGATGGTAACAAGCTCTGCAAAACACCTCTCTTTTCCTTGAAGCTGCTTTGTCTAAAATCATGGTTGCAGATCTGGATATTTCCTACCCCAGTTCTTTAGTTTCAATACTATCACAAGCTTTAGCACTTGAAACATATGCATTATTTCACTATCCCTGAGGATTAGGAATCTGCACATGGTTAACTTAATCATCTTCTCAGGGTCTCCTACCAAGATATCAGCCAGAGAGAGAGAGAGAGAGAGAGAGAAGGAGAGAGAGTCATTTGAAACTTGAATGGGGAAGAATGTATTCTCATCCTCATATGGTTGTTAGCAGGATGCGGTTAATGGACATGGTCTACTGTTCACCACTGGCTTTGACGGGAGTTTGCCCTTGGTCCCTTGCTCCATGGGGCTCCCTGTACATAATAGGCTTACTTCATCAGCCATTAAGAGAAGAATCAATAGAGACAGTCTATTAGTGAGAAGGGAGTCCCAATATTCGTGACATGTTCATGAAAGTGGTATCCCAATATCTGCGGTAATTTATTGTTGAGAAGCACCTATATTCATAGAAAAAAGGTTACACATGGACATGATACCAGTGGGGGCAGTAAATTGATAAAAAAAAAACCCTTGTGACTATGTAACACAAAGAATTGCTCTCTTTAGGAAAACCTCCTTTAAAATTTAGATCTAAATCATACAGGAGGGGGGAAATACCACATTGGTCACAGCAGTTCAAAATGAAATGTTGCTGCAGGAATAAGAGAATAATACATATACATGATCTATTGATCAGAGGGAAGGAGTAAGCAGAGAAATCAATTAGATATTCTTTGTAAAGTAGTAAGAACAAAGTGAACCAGAGTAATTTAACTCAGCACATAGTTATTGAGCATCCATATAACATCCTCTGCTTTATGCAATGAATGTGAGGAAATTGTGGAAGTATGAATAAAAGTAAAAATAAATAATGCAGGGTCTTTTTCTCTCATTACTTCAAGCAATAGCAAGCATTTGTGTTCAGACAGACACAAGTCTAATACATATATCATCTAATTTAAAATTCCAAACAGCCCTAGAGAGTATTATTACTGTTCCCATTATGATGAGAAAACTAAAGGCAGAGAGGGATGTGTGTTTTGCCCAAGGACACAGAACTAATAAGAAGGATGTGGAACACCCAGGTCTATACTTGGCCCTGATCCTGATCACCAAACTACTGCCACAGGCCAAATCTCCCATGGTTACCCACTTTTGTAAATAAAGTTCCCTTAGAACAAAGACAGGTTCAGTTGATTACACTGTTGTCAATGACTTCTGCATTACAATGGCAGAGTTGAGAAGTCATAATGCCTGAAATATTTTGTATCTGACACTTTATAGAAAATATTAACCAGCCATTTCTATGAGCCACTGCAACATAATACTCTTTGGTGAGAGACAGACATATGTACCCAGCATTCCAATTATGAACTACATCAAGAGAAAAGAGAATTAGATTATTATGTGCTTCCTGGACGTGATAAATGTGCATGGTGGTGAGAGTTCTCTGATAAATGTGCATGGCGGTGAGAGTTCTCTGATAAATGTGCATGGCGGTGAGAGTTCTCTGATCATAAACCTGAAGTGGAAACAAGAGCAGCATAGAAGAAGACTAAAGATGTGATAGCTAGAGTTAACAGCTTTCAGAAAAAAAGAACAATTAGGACAAAGATTTATAACCTATAATAGTAACTATACAGTTATTCTGTTTAGAAAAGCAGTGAAAAAATCTAATTAAACATTCTTAGAAAACCAGTTTCACCCTTATACCTTTCCACTCACATATAAATTCATTTCTACCAACTGACTCAAACTAGAACATGGAGGTACAGTGGAAAGTCTGAGGCTCCAGGCTGCTATAGAAAACTGATGCTGTCACTTTGGTCCTAAAATGTCTATGAGGACATAGAATCAAGTGAACCACTTTGAGTCAGTATGTTTGTCATCACAGAATCCATTTGTACAATTTCTTTAGCTCTTTGTCTTAAGTAGATTTTTCTTGTTTATCTACCAGTTCTTCTGAAGATATTCAACAAAGGAGTAGTCTATTTGATCAAGACATTTAATTGGGTGCATATTCACTTTATTGCTTTTCCTAATCACTTGTTCTTAGTAAGTACAAGACAGTAAGGTTGACATTCCATGAATCCCTGGTGGTAGCTGCTGGTATCAAATAGTCCAAATCACCTTCTTGTGGGTATTCTCTGAAAATGTAACATATCTCTCATAGAAAACATCACACAGAGATAAAACTGAAAACAGAACCTTTAATAAAAGGAAGGCATGCTTAATCGTCTTTCTCTACCTCGAGAGCTATAGAAAGAGCATTTCATAAGCAGTACATGGCCTACTACTAAATGCCCATCTCTGTTTCCCTTAGTCAATAAAAAGGAAAACGTTTTGAGGAGGAAGGAAAGTGGTTTAATTTGCTGGAAAATGAGGAGGGCAGCAGACTCATTTCAGAAAGACCACTCTCCTGCTCTTGGAAGAGAGCAAGGGTATCTATGATTCAAATTCATAACAGAATTAGAAAAAAAAAGGAAGTAGGCAAGGTTCTGCATGTCCTTGCAATAGAGGCATCTGGAGACTCAGGCTGATGACAGCTTGTTTTGTTAATGCCTGGTGTTTGTCAATTTCCAGCATTCCTTCTTTGACCATTTGCGAGAGGATGAGGTTGTTAATCAAATAAATGTTGTTAAACCTAAAGGGTAGGGGTGCGTATCCAAGGAGAGGCATAACCAATAATACTGCATCAGGCCCATCTCAGGCATGGCTTACATGGATAAGTGTGCAACTACTCCAAGATTTTCCTTGGTGATCGTAACGATGGAGTTTCTCTACTTACTGAGCTGTTACTACACAATTCCTGCCTTCTCAGCCTATTTTGTTATCACTTCTGTTCTTCTCATTTTAACTCTGATTTTATATTTTTGGCAAAATAGAGATAAATTAAATGGAGTGGAAGTTACTTGGAGTCAACTGAATTCAACTCCTGTTAAATATGCATGAAGGTTGTAACTTAGAACCTCACTTGCCACAGGAAAAAATTCTTATTTTGCAAAGTTTGCTGCCCAGTGGCATTTTTAAAGAAGTTCCTCAGCACGTCCCAAGCTTAAGCTTTGTCTCAAACACTTGCCATTTCTAGTCACATATTTTTTTCCTTGAATTTTCTTAATTCTCCACAAATTTGGAGAGACATTTAGATGATGCCTGAGAATCTTTCATTCCTTTTTTGGTAAAGCAGATGTTAAATATTGTATAAGTATTGTATAAGTTTTGTATTCTTACCTGTTTTGCAATTTTTCATGACTTCTGCTCATTTCACTCTAAAATGATGAAAGGATTCAATCTTCCCAGGAGAAATGAGTTTAGTTCCTGATTAAAGTCTTTTCCCATTAGGACTAACTAGAGGCAGGAGGGTAACTGACTGACCCATCCAGTTTAATACTTCAATTTTTTTCTAAGAAATGGGATATTAATGATCTGTAGAAGGCATTAAGTAAATACCTTCACTAGAAACAGTAGGCTGGGTTTGCCTTTCATTGGCACTTACTTTCTTCCTTTAATATTAAAGTCTAACTTTAATATTATGAGAACTCTTGCAAGTGAAAAAAGTTATGGGAGCCATCACATAGGAGATTGTTTAAAGGCTGGACATGAGTGAAAAGGAAATAAACTCTCACCGAGGGGTAAAATCATGGCAGAGTCTGGAGATTTGTTCTCTCAGACAGCATGGGTCTCCTCATGCCACAGAGTGAAAAAAATGTAAACAAATCAATGTGTAGACTAGGGACAGGGAAAAAGAGAGCGTGTGTAGTAGAGATGGAGAGTATGAAAGATAGGGGCTTTTAAAATATTTTTATTGAGGTAACATTGGTTTACATCATAATATTTTGGAACTATAGGATTCCCCCTTCTGGTGATGTTAGTATAGCACTTCCACCACCAAAACACCCATAGTTCCCCAATACCACAGTCCATTGTGCTCACTCTCCACTTTGTTCTCACCCACACTTCTCTTCCCCCTCTAAAGAGCTCAGTTCTATAGTCAGCTTTCAAGGATTAATTTTTGAGTTTGTTTTTATCTGATCCTCTGTTTTCTCTATATTCCACTATATTCCACCAGGCATTTGTCTTTTTCATTCTGACTTATTTCACTTAGCATAGTCTTTTTCACCTCCTCCATATTTCTGCAAGTGGCACAAGCTTCTTTTTGAATTAGTCAGTAGTATTTTATTTGTTTGTATGTGTGTGTGTGTGTTTAACACATTCTTGATCCATTTACCAATTTTTGTTTCATAGTTAGGCTATTGTAAACAGTGCTGCAATGAAAGTAGGAATGCAAGTTTCCCTTCACATTAGTATATTTCTGTTCTTTGGGTAAATTCCTAGGAGCAAATTTGCTAGGTCAACTAATAGATCCATTTTCAATCTTTTGAGATATCTCTGTACTGCTTTCTGTAGGTGATATCACGTAAGAAAACAAGCAAAGGATGCTTAACTAACCTTACAAACAGGAGTATTTGGCCCTTTAAATCCAGTAACTCATCAGGTTGTCCCAGCCCATGTATGCAAGACCACACTAACCTTAAGAGGAGGTAAAAACAAGATTTATTCACTAAGAGGATGAAATAGACAAAAGTCACTGAGTGTATAAGGGATCCCCTTTGAACTACTGTGTAGTTCAGTCTCTAGTCCAAAAAGCTACACATGGGTACTTTAGCCATTTGTGTCCACAAAATGGCAGCTGTCCCACCTTCAAGCCAAATGAAGAAACCAAGATTGCATCATTGATCCTCCTCCAGAGGTACAACTATTCACTTCAAGTCAAATGAAGAAACCAAGATGGCATCATAAATCCTCCTCCGAAGATACAGCTTCAGCATTCTTTTTGCTTCAACTCTAAAATGACTCAAAACCACCAAGACTTACTCAAAATAACAGCAGCAACCACTTCAGACATCTCATGATAAAAACAGCAACATTCCAAGTTCTGCTTAGGTCTCCAGACAATTCTCAAGCTTCAGTTTCAAAGTTAAAACAAGTTTTCAAGTACCAAGTTTCCAGTTCAGCTTACACAGGTCACAAGTTTCTCCAGCAAACTTTCCCAGGCTCCTCACCAGTTTGGCTGGGTATGGAAGCCCACACAGTGTGGCTTCTTTCCCTGCCCTGTTGCTATACATGGCAGCAGCAGCCCTGAGGTCTCAGCCTCCCTACTGCTCCTCTGCTCTCTCCCTTCTCCAGTTTTCTCTCCCTATTGCTCTCTGGCTGCACTCCTTCTTAAATTCTCTCTCTGATCCTCTCGAGAGAAAGCTTGGTTTCTCTTCTCTAAGTCTCCATGCACCAGGGGACAATGACTACTATCTCAATGCAGCATTATCATGCTGGGGTCATGGCCCCCAATTTCACCATAGCACCCCTATCATAGGGACTAATCAGTCTGCATTCCCACCAATGGTGTAAAAGTGTTCCTTTTCTTCCATATCCTTGTCTTCACTTGTTTTTGGTCTTTTTTGTGTAGGCTATATTTTCAATATCAAACTGCCACAACGTTAGTCTACTACCTTGTTTTTGACTGTGGGAGCACAGGATGAAATGGTAAAAACCATTAACCTTTGTTTTAACTTATTCCTATGGAAAATTCCATTACCTCTACCTAAATTCATCTTCATTTCTATGAAAAAAGTGACCTTATGTATAACAGTAACTATTTTTTTTCTATGAGCCATAAATTGACTGGTGGTATATTCAAGTTCCCCCCCCTTTTCTCTTATTCCAATTATTTTTCTCAGGTTCGATATTCTTTCTCTATATCAGAAAACTTCCAAGTT
Source organism: Uropsilus gracilis (assembly GCA_004024945.1). Classification (NCBI taxonomy): domain Eukaryota; kingdom Metazoa; phylum Chordata; class Mammalia; order Eulipotyphla; family Talpidae; genus Uropsilus; species Uropsilus gracilis. The sequence goes on along the minus strand of PVHY01009145.1, from coordinate 10,740 downwards.
CCTTTCTTCCTCTTTTCAATACATTGTTTGCCTCTTTAGAATAAAATAGGAAATATTTTATGTATAGAAAATCAAGAAAAATGTAAATGTGTTAATTGTGCATTTCCTATTTAACTTAGTCTATGTTCTGTCAAAGAGTATGTTTAACTAGTGTGAAAGACTGAAAGTATTGATATGATTTTTTCCCCTATGTATTGACTGAATTCTCATTAAATGATGCCAGTAAAGATAATGGTGTACAGGCAATATATAGCACCAAGAGATAAGAAGGAAACTAGGGAAAGATGATCTGCTGGAAAACTTGAAAACAACTTTCTGGGTTTTAGTTTCTCTTCCTGTATGGAAATAAGGCTCAACAAGTCATTTCTAAAGAATATCTAATTTTATTGCTTTCTGCTACCATTCTTAGGCATTAAGTTGAAGTTTATCACAAAATCATTTAAAGCTCAAATACCAGAACTTAGAGACCTTGGTCATTTAGTTGATTCTCAAATTTGTCCATTTTTAGTGAGCTGTTGAGTATTAGTGAAATGCTTATTTAGAAAGGCAACTAAGTATGAATAAAATGTTCCTGTCCTTCAAATTCAAGACAAGGCTTATTGTTTTTTGGTGGTAGTAAGAAGCCAGGAACAAATATTCATCAATACCCTTTTGAACATTGATAATACTTTCATTAAATATACTTATGAAAGTCAGTCAATCAAGAATGACCCCACACAAATGAAACTTTGCCAACCAACATGAATCTCACTGCAGTAACCACATGCCACATGGAGGTCAACTGATACCAAAACACTCCATTTGTTAGAGTCAGCCCACCTCCCCAAGATTCACTCTTCCCGAATCTGACATAGGATCTGCTGTTTTCGCTTAAGCTTGGAGACTACCTTATAAGCACAGCTCTCTTTTACTTAACAAACAATATGTTTTTCTTCAATACATGGAATTTCTGGGATCTTCTTTAACTCTTATGTGAAATTTCTTCACAAGTCCTAGTAATCTTATTCTGCTCAAACAGAAGCACATCCTAAAATATGGAAACAAGTTTGATTTCAAAGTTTTACTAACCTATCTATAAACCCACATGAAAAAAATTCCTTAATCAGAACCAATGTCCAACATTTTGACCCAGAAAGATAAGAAGCATCATAATTGAAAGACTTCCTGTTCCTTGGGAAATGTGAACCAGAGATTAGCTTAGAAAAACTGCTGGTTTTGCAAAGAAGATGTTGGGTGACCTACTCCTATGGACCCAGAAGCAGCTGGAATTTGGGATCTCTGATCATAGGAAGCCAGGCAAGCTGGGGTAGAATACAGATTTCTGCAAAGTTCTTTTCTGATCATAAGTATGCATAAGTTCTTCAGCTTAGGAGTATCTTTATGCTATTTTCAATTTCTATAATTATTTTCCTCTTGTTTCTACTTTATTCTACTATAATCCCCTTTTCTTTTTGAGAATGTCAACCTGAGAAAAAGGGAATGCTTAGTGAATCTCCCCAGGGACCAGTCCTTCAGGGGGTAGAAGGGAGAGGTGAAAAATCCAAGGGCAAGGTTAAAATAATGTGACTTGAAACAACTCTGAAATGATTTCCATCTTTCAAATTAACATGTTAAATATAATATTCCCTGTATACAAATGTGTTAGAAAATGATCATTCTCGTGATCTTTTGGTGAAAATATAAAATTAGTTTTCTAGAGGACAATTTTATATTTATCAAAAATATTTAAAGCAGGTATGACATCTGAGGTGATGAGATCCCCTGTAGGGTTGTGTCCTGAGGAAATGATAATATGTCTGAATAAAGTACACAGAGAAAAGGCTGCGAGGACATACTCTGCCAGGCTAATGGGGCTTGGAGCTGGTTGTGGAGTTAATAGAATTCCTCACATCATCTTTTTTATGCTTATCTATTTCTAAGTTGTTGAGAGAACTTGCTTTTGTGGTAATAAAGAAAAAAGCATGGCGATTCAGGGAGAGTTTATGTCTCTTTCAGGTAAAATCTCCTTCTGGTGACAATCATCTTCTCTATCTGATCAGTGCAGAAAGAAAGGAATCTCAGAATCACGAATTTTCTTACAAATGGCCAACAGACATATGAAAAAAATGCTCAACATCACTAAGAATCAGAGAAGTGTAAATTGAAACCACAATGCAATAGCACCATACATGGTCCATATGAAAAAAAGGTGGGGGAGCAACAAGAAGAACTGATGAGGAGGTGGAAAAAAAGGAACACTCTTCTACTGCTGTTGGGAATGCAAACTTGTCCAGCCACTATGGAAAGCTGTACAGAGTACCATCAAACTGCTGAAAATGGAACTCCCACTCAATCCAACAATCCCTCTTCTGGGAATCTACCCAAAGGACAGCAAAACACTAAATCAAAAGGACACCTATATCTGTATGTTTATTGCAACACTATTTACAATAGCCAGGATATGGAAATGACCCAAACACCCCCAAATAGACAAAGGGGTCAGAAAGTTGTGGTATATTTCCACAGGAATATTATTCAGCACTAAAAACAACTTGATACATTTATGGCAAATGAATGGAGCTAGAAGGAATCATGCTAGAGGAAATAAGCCAGAAAGAAAAAGAGAAATACTAGCTGGTCTCATCTATATGTGGGAAAATAAACAAACAACAAGACAAGAAAAAAGTTAAAATTAACAAGCTGACAAGAGATTTAAACAATAAAGCAAGGGAAGGGGAGGGAAGGTGAAAATGGGAGGGGTGGCGGGGAGGAATAAACCCAAGAGATTAAGAGATTAAGATGATGGTTCATGGGTGACAAGGTGATAGAACCTTAGATATACAATGATGTAAATATATATTTGTGTTTGTGCAATTAAAAATATTTTTAATTATAAATTTCTTGTCAGACAGGAGGCAAGTGGATTGTGATGATGATAGATGTAAGGGAACTGATTAGAGGTGGTAGCTTAGGCCTTCTGTTACCTGCAAGGTTATTCATACCTATGCTTGGAGCTGATGGATTATTAGGCTAGAAAATACACCCTGAGAATGTACACAGATCCTCCAGGAACCTTTTGCTAGGATCCTCCAGGATCCTTTTGCTAGTTCAAAGCATTATATTCCCCCCTGGAGCCCACTTTTTATACAACAAGCTGCCTGCTTTCCTTCAGGTAACTTCTGAGTTTTTCCTGCTAGGCTCTATCTCAAGGTCCCACTTCTAAGGCGGGTAACACCCTTTCCTGTTGGGTAATTGTCTTGTGGGTGCTTCCTTGATGCTCTTTTGCTCCTGGGGAGTCATTCCACCACACATGCAAGCCATTTTTAAGGAGCTGTGCAGCTGCAAATGTCCACAGATATTTAGTGGTGAGCAAATGTCCACAATTTTAAAGCTCAGCTATTTGAAACACGCTGAAAGCAAAAATCGTTGGTGAGTTACAATGTGTTAAATGACTCTAATTAAATGCCTCTATATTATGATACAATTCATGATATTTTATTGCAAAGCATATAGTTGGAGCACCTAGAGTGGTGAGCACCATATTCTTTATCCCTTTATGTGGAAGTGTGGAAGGATGGTACAGAAGCCAGGCCGAGTATAATGGTGCTATAATGTTTTATTATTTGGATTCTTGTAGTCTCTTTATGAATTTTAACAAATGATTTTTATATAGTGCTGTATATTGTCCCCATGATCTTCCTTTATTTAACAGAAGAATATGAGCTAATTACATTTAAATAAAACTTCCAGCAGATGATGGTTTCTAGATAACTGGTGTGTTGTTGTTTTTCTAATTTAGATTTCTTACATAAAGCAGTTATGAAAACAGTATGTGAAATACTGAAGTCTCATTGAGCTCAGCATAAAATGAACAGTTAAGGAGAGGAGCATCTTGGTCAGTTACTGAAGTGCATTTTAATTTTCTCATTTAATATAAAATCCGGAAATTTCCCACTATCTCATGTAGTTCCCTATTTTATAGCTAGAAATTTATATTTCATACAATTTTCTTCTGCTTGTACATACTTATGAGTTTGGCTCTAAGCCTCCTAAAGTTAGAGGACTAGCTCTACAAATGGTAGAATGAAATTTTCAACTTAAATAGAAATCATACGGCTGATATTTGCTTTTTAGTACAAGCAACTTAAAATGTTCTATTAAAACACAATATATGAGCCTGATTTGGCAATGTTATTCATTCAGTCCATTATTCAGGTTGTTTATAGATGTTCTGCTCACTTAGATGATAAATATTCAGATTCCGATTCTGTTGCTACCACTGGCATCTTGAGCTTATCTTTTTATCTTTGTGGTCTCCAGGAGAAAGTATGGCTCACAAAGCCCAACTTGCCTTCAAGGTTAAGAAAAGAATAAACATGCTTATTGCTAAATGCTTTATAAATAGGAATGATGTTGCTCACTACATCCTGAACTTGATACTCCATTTGATTCTAGATTGCAAGCCAAAAATTTTTGTCTCAATGGAGAAATCTAGTTTCATACTTTCTTGAGGGAGTAGTTAAACACTTAGATTTCCCTGGGGTACTTCTAAATTACATAGTGCTGAACCTCATGCTTAGTTCAGGTGACTTAGTTTGGGATGACTCATGACACTTCTACCTGTGATTTTTTAAAATCTCACTCACGGGAATGAAGAGCCTTTGCCCAGGCATTCTGGAATCTGAAGGTCGCTAATAGCTTAGATATGTTCTTTCCTTTTGTCTTCATAACACTGTTAGGTTTACTTAGCAGATGAAAACAGAGATTTAGGATTTAGAAGCTTCTAATTCACTAAGGTAGAGGTTTCCAAATGCACAGCCAGAATAAAAGCCAGCCCTCTGTGTCCCCAGATTCCTTTGCTGTTCTGTTCTAGCAGTGAGCATTTCCAAACTTGGCCACGGAAAAGAACTAGGCAAAAAAATTGGAGGGGAGACTGCCATGTCTTCATATCAGCCTTAGTTACACCTGCTGTTTTCACCTGGGCTTCTACTCCCATGTACTCTGGGAGAGCTTTCCAGGAAAGTCCAGCTCTTGATTGATGTCAGAGTCAGGTTCCCACCATCCCATCTTTATCTTTGCTGCCTTCTGCAGCTCTGTGTAGACAAACTACAGGTTCCAAACAGATGCCGTTTAAACATAGGGGTCTGTTTGAGCAAGTTATTTCTATGCATGGCCAATAGTAACAGTGATGTGTGGATCTGGTTTCAAAAGAATCCATGGAAATAAAAATCCCATCAAACAGATGGAACCCTGAATCTCTGTCCATAATGTAGTAAATATTTATAACAAAAAGTTTGTCTTGGTACTTCCATTTGTGCTGTGACTGCACTTGAAGGCAACAAGGGATTTTTCCAAAAGGTATTTATTTGGTTTTGAGAAAGTTGTTTTAGTGCTTTGTGGTTTAATCAAAAGTCTCCCCAGAGAGAGGAAGACAATTGTCAGCAGAGACTCAACATTCATGGGACAAAAGGTGAGAGTGAGCAAAAATGTAAATCTTTTTTTCTAAGGGAGAAATGGAATACCAAGGAGAAAAAGTTTCAACCAGTGCACGGCTGCTCTATAGAGAAAGTTGTAAGCTTTAAAATTAGAAAAGTCTGAGTTAAATCTTGACGCTGCTTAATGTGAAGTTATTTAGTTAATTAATGAGTTCCAAACATGTGTAAGATGCTGAATTAGGCATTAGGGATACAAAGATAAGTAAGGAATAGTTGTTGGGAGCACACAATTTTGTGTATATATATAAACACTATATACACATATATATACATATATGCATTTCAAAATATTTAAATTTGTGATTGCTAATAAAATGATAATGACCTTATTGACACTGGTAAGGTATGGGCAAGGGATATCTATAAAGATATTCTGGAGAAATGGGACAGATTCAGAACCCAACTTCAAGTTGCTACTGAATCTCTGTAAGTATCAGTTTGTTCAAGCTAATAATAGCTGTCCTACCAGACTATTGTGGGAATTAAATGAAGTAAGCTACATACAAGGTCACCCATAGTACTGGGCAAATAGTACAAATCTTATAAATAGCCATGGTGTTCATAAAGATGATGGTGATAACAAAGATAAGAATGACACGAAGGACACATCGGTCATAGAACAATGGAAGTGGCAATAAGAACAACTGCTTTGTCACCCAAATTTTCACCAGGGGTCTGTGTTCTTCCTCTGTGCTCTGCACATACCTCATTGATGTTGCTTAATCCCATTAAATTGTGAGCTATCTGAGGACAGGCAACATATGTCTTAGAAATCAGTGTCTCTAGGATTTGGCCCTGAGTCCCTGTATGTTCATGTAAGGGAGCATGAGGGAAAGAAAAAGTGGTAAGAGAATCATAAGAGAGGGAGAAAAGAGTCAGGCTAAAACATTGTTCCAGGACATGATATATGGTAGCTCCCCCTCCTTGTCATGCTTCATAATAGCCCCTACATGATGCTCACCACTCCATGGCCCACCATTCTCTAGCAGAATACCCTAAACAATCTCAGTCATGATTTCCTTTATCCTTTTTTACTCTCCTTTCTAAAGGGTTAAAATTCCAGTCATGACTTGAACTGAGCTATATGGTGCTATAAGTATTTTTATCTCTTTGAGGCAAATGAGGATGATAAATCCAGTTAAACACAGCAATTGAAATATACGTTTAACCCACTTATTCTATTTAATTATGGTACAGATTTTTTCATGGAAGAAGTGATAAACTTATAAGGGCAAAAGTGACAGAAAACTGATTAAAATTTTTGAAAGTTGGAAATCTCACAAAATGAGTAAAATTTCAGCAGACATTCTGGCTGGCAAAAGTATTCAGAAATTGGAAGTACTTGGAATTTTTGAAGGCAAAGTAAAAGACTTTAAGCAAAATATCATTTAAAATTTTTTTTCTTGGTTCATTCTTCTAGAACTACCATTCCTATCATGCCCTGAAAAATGGAGATGACTGAAATATGGAGTGGACTCAAGAGAATGAACCAGAGATGGCCAGGCAGAATATGCAAGTGGAGCTGAGACAAGCTTGGAGTATAGCACCAAGTTAAAGCTAGAAAAAATAAGTAAACATCTACATAATAAGGCATGATTCTTCTGCAACCTTTGCCTTCTTCCCTGGCAGCCAGGACTGTGCCACCCAGAAAACTGCAAATTCCAAGGAACCTCAACAAAAGGAAGAAAGTTAAGCAAATTTCAGGGAACCTTAGTCAAAAAAGGAGCAGAGAGGGGAAGGAAAAGAGTGGGAGAGGGGAAATGGAGTGGGACTTGGGGAGAAAATCTCATGGAACCTCAGCCAAAGGGAAAAACATCTCTACAGATGTTAATTCATTAATCTTTCATCAAAATGGCATAACCCTGAAAAGCACCCTACAATAAATTGTATGAGTCAACAATACTTATCCACCAAAAAAAGGAGCTTTCAACCAGCATTTTAATGCTTCCCTTTTAAATTAATATGAATTGTCATGAATTCCTAGACATTTGATGATATCTACTAGCATGAAGGACAAATGCTAAAGCAAATAAATTCAGAAAATAAACGCAAAAGGAGTAGAGGTAATGTAGTAATCAGGGGAAAGTATTAATAGAATTACTAATATGCTCAGAGGAATTAAAAGAAAGATCAATGCTTTCAAAACTCCAAAGAAAAAGTTATGTCCAATCTAAAATTCTATACTGAAGCTACCATTTAAAAGTAGAATGAAAATATTTTCAGGCACTCAAGACCACAGATTTTTGCCTTCTGTGAATCTTTTCTTACTTACTTAGACACTGAGCATCCCTAAACAACAACAGACAGGGAATACCACAAATAAAGAAAAATAACGATGAACAGAGTGGCTCTAATTCAAGAGAAAAGGTTGGGAGGGATGGTGGGAGAAGTCCCAGTATTAAAGACAGCTGTGCCTCAGAATAGAGATGGCTAATCCAGCAGAAAGGTGAACTTCCCTAGAAATATGTCCAAATTAAAAAAAAAAGACATTCACATATTTTCTGGGGCATTATAATATATTAAAAGTCCATTGGCTGTTTTTTAGAAATAACATAATTATAAATCCATAGGAAAAAATAAACAAATAAAATTATCACAGTATTTACTTCAGTGATGAAAAAAGTGTAAAGAAACAAGTAAAATTATATACTATGTGCATCAGACATATATATATGTCTTATAAATATACACTTATAAATATATAAGTGTTTACTGATGAAAAATATCAGCATCACATATTTATTTTACCAGAAACAATTACATTATTACCAAAAGGAGAACCAAAACCTTACTGCTCATACAAAAAAAAACCCCAAAAGATTATAAAGGAAACTGAAAAGTCAGCAAGTTTCAAGATAAGCAGAATATTTGGGAATTTGAGAAAAATGCCATGGGAATAAATTTGGAAAGGGTTGTTCCACTTGAGTAGAAGTTGAGTAGTAAGAAAAGGTGCGTGTCTACATATATAATTAAAATAAATATTAAGCATGTAACATCAAGTTCCTAGCAACTGTGCCACACATTTCATGCCTATAAAGACCAGAGAGGCTAAGAAAGTGAGCATCTGGGTCAGTCAGGAATTGATCTGTCCCAACTCCTTGTCTTACCAGCTCTGTGACTCTCTAAGTCTTGATTTCCTTTTCTTCAGAAACAATGCAACAGTACCTGTAGCACAGTGCTGTTCCAATGAATTCATAATAGGGTCCATTATGGATCACACCACTGACCATGATCACTTTTCACAAACTGCCTATTGATAATCGCCCTTATTTCCCTTACAATGGTCAGCAACCATGAAGGGGGGAGTGCTGGGAGAATTCCCCAAAGTGGGTCTTCTTAGACTAGCTAGTGACTGAACAGTTTCCTGAATCCTCTGACAGATGAGGATGAAGAGCTGGGAGTGGGAAACTGGATGCAATGAGCTCTTTTAGGAAAAGATAGCATTCCAGAAAAACAGTGATAACAGACAATGTAGTTCCACATGGAGCTGGAAGGAATGATACTAACAAAAACTAGTCAGAAAGTAAAGATAGATATCAGATGATCTCACTTATACATAGGATATGGAGGGATGGTGGGAGAATTCCCAGGATTAAAGACAGCTGTGCCTCAGAATAGAGATGGCTAATCCAGCAGAAAGGTGGATTTCCCTAGAAATACATTCAAATTAAAAAAAAGACATTCATATATTTTCTGGGGCATTATAATATATTAAAAGTCCATTGGCTGCTTTTTAGAAATAACATAATTATAAATCCATAGGAAAAAATAAACAAATAAAATTACCACAGTATTTACTTCAATGACGAAAAACGTGTAAAGAAACAAGTAAAATTATATACTATACTATCAAAACAAAGGACAGGAAAAGTTAAAACTAGCAAACTGATAACAGAATTGAATCATACAACAAGGGAGAGGGAGGGAAGGACGACAAAATTGAGAGGGATGAGCATAAAGGATCAAGGTGATGGTTCACAGGTGACATGGTGGCGGAAAAACTATGGGGAATATAACAATGTAAGAATAAAATATACATAATCAATTTTAAGAAAGAACCTGATGACCTGTTCTGTGAGAACCCAGTGTAGACAAGATGAATTTTTCCACAACAATAAACATATAGATCTGTCCTAGAGCTATTGAGAAGGGCACCACACAATCAAAACTACCTCTCTGCTCATACATATTTGTACACAAACTCACACACAGTCACGTTCAACTCACACACATTTGCTTGTTAACTAATTTTATTCACAGTGATGTACAAACACATGCATACGCAGACAGATACACACACACACACACACACACACACAGAGGGAGCTCTGTCCAAGTTGAACTTGTTAGGTTGCCAGCTCTGGAAAGGTTATGATTATTGTTCATCATTCATAAAGGGTCATAAATGTCTAATCTGCCTTACAAAGGCTGCAGCTCTACTTAATAACAACAATAATGAAAGTAAATGACAACATTTGTGCCCTGAGAAGCAAACCATTCAAAAACTGCCGCATGCAAGCTGAAGATGCAACATTTGCTGGTTTCTAGAGATGCAGCGGGAAGAACTGCAAACTCTTGGTGAGTAGTTGCAGTTATGGCACAGGTTTTCAAGAGGATTTTGAGGCTTTGTGAATCAAAGCTTAAGACAATGTTCCAATTTTTAAAAAACTGATGGGAAAACTTAGTGAAAATAAGCAGTCCAGCCCTAATGTTTTCTGGCATCTGGAAACAAGTCTTGTTCATTCCAGGCACTCATGACTTCTAGCTTCAGGTGTCCCCTTAGGGGAGGAACATGAAAAATGACTTAGCACCAAGAATAAACAGGTGATGCCACTGTCCCCTGTGTGCCTTATCAGGACTGTCAGCTGTGTTCTCCTGCTGCACAGAGATTAATAACTGTTGTACTCATGATCACAGAAACCCCTTGCCTCTGAGACTGTCCCACACCTCTGTGGACTGTGGATATAACAAAACCCCAAGCACACAACCTCTTCCTAGTCCTCCATGTTTTTTCATTGATTGCTCAAACCCAATAGGAAAATTATCTGGAGATACAGTGATTGAGGAGGGAGGGGTATGAGAGGTAGTTGTTGGGTCAATGTGCAAAGGAGCCTAAACACTGTGGTAAACAAGACTGCCTATCAGTGAAGTACAAAAGTCAGAAGAAGCCATCACACCCTGGAAGCCAAAGCCATCATCTGAAACCATCACAACCGCAGGAAGTAAAAACCAAGTGTGGAATCTGAGGATTATCCCTCCCGGGAGG
>PVHY01009144.1:35000-57886 GCA_004024945.1 Uropsilus gracilis | reverse complement strand
TGGATGGATGGATGGATGGATGGATGGATGGATGGATGGATGGATGGATGGATGGATGGATGGATACCACAGAGGGCTTCTTGTAACCTCCTGTCATCATCCAAACACCTAGATGGATCAGGGCAGAGGTGCTGATCCTAAGTCCCTCCTGGCTCAGTATCTCCTGAGCGGCTTTTTCAGCAGTGCTGGCTCATGAGTAAGGACCTGTGGGGTGGGTAGCTGGGCGACAGGCCCTCCTTCCAGTGAGGAAGAGGGCAGGAAGGCACCAATGGGTGGTCTACTTGTCTGAGAGCCACCCTGCTGGACCCACCTCCAAAGACCCCGTTTTAAGAATGCATTATCATGTCTCTTCTCCTGAACCAACAGCATTGGCACTGCTGCCGCCAGCTCTAGGAGAAGAGGTGTGTGAAGTAAGAGGGAGGCCTCTCGCTCTAACCAGACCAGCAGCTGCAAAGATGCCGAGGAACACCCAGGAGCAGAGCCTGGCATGTCAGTGGTGCACTGCGCCTGCACTTTATTGTTCCCCAAGTTGCTCAGCTGCAGAACTTTCTCCCCAAGAGATGAGTCCTTCAGACTCACAGCAAGCGTCCTCCAAAGACAAGCCTCTAGGTCCCGTGACAAAAGTCAGCTCATGCAGCAGCAAGAGGACCAGCAATCGATCAGTTACTCCAGAGCTGAAGGCCAACGGCACGTTCGGGGGTGGCTGAATGCAATGAAGAATCTCAGCCTGACACACTGGTGGGAGATACAGGCTTCCAGACTCCTGTGGGTCCAGCCCATGCCTCGCAGCCACCCTCCAAAGTTCAGGCCAGGGATGCAGCCACCAGCTGCCCCCCATGCACACGGGCCTGAGCCAGGGCCCACATGTGGCCATGGTCTTCCCCGCGCTTCCAGGCTGAGACAGTGACCTCCCTTGTGCACTCAGGAAGCTGGAGCTTGAGCTAGTTAAAAGGGATGTCACCCCCAAACCCTCTGATGAGACCGGTGGAGAAAGGGGTTTGGTCAAACTCCCGGGCAATGTCCCAGGAGCGTGGAGTGAGCACGGGGGCCCCAGACAACAGAGGGGCCGCCCTGTTGCTAGTTCCCCCACCCAGCCTCAGTGGGGTCCCATGTCTGCCCCCCAGGGCCATCCCTCCCACTCCCCTCAGCGCGCCTGTCTCCTAGAGGTGGCACGGGGACTATGGGCATAAGGAGGGACGAGCCAGCCCACGAGAGTGATCAGCAGGTCAGGGGCAGCAGCTCTCTCATTAATATTTATTATCATCATTAACTAAACTTAAGCACTAGGTAAAAAGAAAATTAATACATTTGCTACAAATATAAAACAGTAAGCTGGGGCATAATGGAACTCATTTTAGGACTAGCGGGAATTCTTGCCACCACAGCTTTCCAGTCTCTCCCACCAGGAGAAAAGGAAGGGGCTGAAGTGTCAATGAGACCTGGGGTGGGGGGACTGGGAAGCAGCCCCCCAGTCATGAGGTGGGGGGGCTGGGAAACAGCTCCGGTGACAGGGAGAGAGTTGGGAAGGGTTTTCCTTAAGCTCACACCCTTCTCCCAGCAGCAATGCTGATTTTAGCATTTTCTGCGCTGAGATGAAGGTTCTGAAGTGATAGGCCCCGATTTTCAGATCCCAAGACTCCCTGAGAAGGCACTTCACTGGCTAAAGGTTTGCACAGGTTGTCTTTTCCCTGGCTTCCCACTGAGGATGGCTGAGCCCAGCACCTCCCGCAGGGAGTGGTTCTGGTTGCTCATTCACAGGGAAGCTTGAGACTGCACAGGAAGGAGGGGAGGCCAGGGGAAAGGTCCAGGAGGAGGCTGAGGGAGGAACCTGGGGAAGGAGACCAGAGAGGAGGCTGGGAAAGGAGGCCTGAGAGGAGGCTGGGGGAAGAGGCCAGGGAGGAGGCTGGGGAAGGAGGCTGGAGGAGGAAACTGGCAGTCTAGGAACCCCACCTGACAGCCAGGAACCCCGCACAGAGAAGAGTGAGAAGAGCAGGTAGGAGAGGCAGAGAGAGACAATAGTAGAAAGATGGGGAGAGAAGCGAATTTATTAGAGCCTGGGGGTTGGGAAGGAGGCAGAGAGAGAGAGAAAGCTGGAGAGTCAGAGTCAGAGAGAGATAGGAAAAACAGAATGAGACCACCCAGAGGACAGGGGCCGGAAGAGTGAGGAAGCAAGCCACGCTGGTGTGCTGAGGGGGAGACGACCGTAAGGAGGAGAGGTGTGGCTGGCCGGCCGGGGGCGCCAGGAACGTGCTCTGGGTCAGCTCCAGGCCGCACACTCCGGTCTTGTCTTGCCCCTCCCCCCAAGTTCAGATTTTCAAACAGGAAATATTTTGAAAGAACAATTTAACCAGCTGAGGGGTGACGGAGGAGGCAGACAATTCCTCAAGCGACCCTGAGTCAGACAGGCCTGGATGCCCCACAGGCAATGGGGCTGCCCTGGATGACTAGCCTGGCCAACCCCAGAGGAGTCCGAGGCCCCATGAATGCCTCTCTGCACCTCGCAGGAGACTCAGAACTATGCAGCTCCATGCGGTGACTCTGGGTGCCAGTGTGGAAGGTCCTGCTCTGAACCAACTCCCTCTGTCAGGACCACAGCCCTCACCCCACCACCCTTCACCCCCACCCCCTCCTCCTCAGGGTCCAGACACTGCTTCTTCATGAATAAGTTCAAGTTGGGTCTTAATAAACTCCATGGTGTGAGGCCCCGTGGCGGCTCACTGCTGCAGAACGTGCTTGAACACGGAACATCTTAGGACCCTGGCAGGGGTCAGACCGGGCAGCTGGGAGAGCTGCCCACGAGAGTGAGGCCCAAACTCCACACAGGACCTGGAGCCTTCGTGGATGCCCCACACGGCATTTTGTCTCTCCTCAACAGTGTGAGATTGCAGCCAGTGAGACCGGGGGTTCCAGTCTCAGCTTCAGTTCCCTCAGCCATGAAGGGGGCCATTCAGGGGGTGGTTATCTGCCACACTCCTTGCTCCGACAGTGCAGAAGCCCAGGACTGCCTGAAAAGTGCACAGAAGGACTCGCCCAAGCTGAAAAGATGCCACAAAAGGAGGCGCCCCAGATATAGGGGCCCAGGCTTGGTGGAAGCTCGAGGTCTCCCGGGTTCCCCCATACCCTGTGTCTCTCAGCAGTGCAGGCCTCTGAGCTGATGGCCATAGACCCCCAGATCCTCACAAGGGCTTGCAGGGTAGGGGCAGCACAAAACACCCCACAAGGGTGAGAGCACCCCAAAGGCACAGGGTCTGCTTTTCCTCCCTCTGGTCCCCTTAAGGTGTGAACTGTGGAAAAGGAAGAAGTCAGAGAGGAGGAGGAAGAAGGTCAAAGAAAGGAGGAAGAGGAAGAAACAATCTATTAATATGTTAACTCACATAAAATGAAATCCCTGACCCAGCAGGCCTGGGCCAGGGGCTCAGGACTCAAGGAAGAAGACAAAGCCATCTCCACTCCAGATGCCACCCACCACGCACCCAGGTCCTCCAGGGCCCTCACCCATTCCTGGGCTAGAGGTGGATCACCTTCCAGCGGCGTTTATGGCCCAGCCTGGCTCCCTTCTCCTGAGTCCAGCCTCTATGTTGGGTCAGTTTCTACCTTGAACTTCTTCTGGGGCGGGGGGGGGGGTTCAGTGTCCCTGAGCTCACCACATGTTCGCCTTGTTCTAAAGACCCCCACTAAATCCAGACTGAGCCACTGCTCAGAAGAATGTGTTTCATCAAGGACACCAGCAGAGTGCCTCAAACTGGGGCGTCTGCCTACCCGTCTCTTGGACAGAGGCACAACTCTCCTCACTCTGCTGGGTGAAAGCTCCTTTCCGCGTGCAGCTACATCTGTAACATCTGCCCGTCTGGTGCGACCTGGCCTGGGCCCAGTGCTGTCCCCCCAGCTTCCACAAAATGGCTACCGGGAGGGAGGGAGACAGAGTGCTCAGACCCGGGACAGCGAGTCAGATTTTCAGGCGACACAGGAGACATTTAAGCAGCTGAGGAGTGACTGAGGAGTGACTCCTCAGGACCCCAGGAGCAGAGCAGGGGAAGACAGACAAGCTGTGAGGAGCCCCTTGGGTGACGGGGCCACCCTCAGGTGCCAAAAAAGCGAGGGGAGGAGTGGATGTGAGCTTAAGCCTAACTCACCGGGGAATACCGAGGTCGTCAGACTGAGCTGTGGGGCCTCCGCGAGGATATTAAAATAGGCAGCAGAGAGGAGATTGGCTGGAGAGGAGGTGAGCTCACACTGGCACCCAGGAGGGCACAATCCAGCAGAAAATGGGTTTGCTCCATCCATGGGGGTTGCAAGAAGTGCCACCCAAGCCATCTGGGTGGCAAGTCGCAGCCTGCGATGACAGAGAGAATGGCTTCCTGGGTGGCAGCGGGGAGGTTAGGGGGTTCTGCACCCAGGTCTGGAGCTCGCCAGGTGCCAGAAGAAGCTGCCAAAGGCTGAATCCAAGCCAGAGGAGCTGGGGAGCAGGGCTGGCTCTGGAAGGAAGAGAAGGGGCTGAAGCCGGTGGTCAGAACTTTTCCAGAAGCCCGGCTGCGTGGGGATGGCAAGCTCCCCTAGATTGATTGTTCTTCCCACTAGCAAGGTCAGGAATATTAATTTTGTACATGATAATTTGATGTAATGTGTGAGATGAATGCTTGTTCAGTTGGGTATCACTGTGTTAATAACGCCGAGACGCGCTCTTGCCAGGAACGCCCGGCATTAGCTGATTGGAGGAAGGAGGCAGTGCTGGGCAGCACCCTGCGCCAGAGCAGAGTGGTCAGTGGTTGCCAGGCTGCTGACCCTCCAAGTGGTCGATGGCACCAGCGAGGTCTAGGGGAGGCCTCCCAGGTGCTGGGGAACCCAGTCTGTGGCTCCAGAACAACATCCATGCCTCCCCCACATGGCAGAGAAGCCAATTCTAGAAGCCCAGCACCACCAGAGGACACTTCCAAGCTTTGTTGTGGCAACACAAGACCCGTATTTGGTTATTCTAGCAGCCCCTCTTCCCCCCAAAGAAAACCTTTCTAGAATCCTCCCTATGGATGAGATGGCACAGGCAAAGAGGAGATCAGAACGCTGGGAGGCTCCCCAAGATCAGAAATAGATGCCCGGTCCCCCAGCTCTATAGCTACACTCATCCCATTGCTGCTGGAAGATCTGTTCTGCTCCAATTTGGGTGCCAACCCACTGCTCAGAAATATAAATGTATCAAGGACACAGTCACATCAAAGCAACCGCTGCAGACAAGTCTTCAGATAACAGAGCACACTTGGGGGCATCTGACTCATCGCCTGCTCTGACTCCAGCACACGTGAACTGGCTGGGCACCAAATCAGCGGTGGAGTTGAAACCCCAGCACCCGTGGGGCTGCTGTACCCTCACACCTGAGCCCAGGGGCGGAGCTTCCCTGGCTGTCACCATAAGACTCCATGTAGGAGACAAGGCAGAGCCTTAGTCAGCCTGACCCCATGGCACCATTCAAGTCAGCTCAGCTGGTAACCAGTGGTGGTCTACAGGCTAAGCTTGGCTTCTGGGGCCTGCCTAGGTGAGTCCTCCCAGGAGTGGTGAGGAGGTGAAGGTGGCCACAGGCATGGTATCTCCAGTCATCCTTCTGAATTTCCAGTCTTTCCAACCTACCCAACTCGCAAACAGAACCCAAGGTCTGAGCTTCATTTCCCTTTTTCTCTTAGTCCACAAAATCTATGACATATAATGGGTCTAATTTGTCAAAGAACAAATTCTCTGACCTTGGTGGAATTTCAGATGGCAGCAAGTAAGATTTGCTTGGATTATCAGGGGCAGGGGATATGTTCAGACTTTTCAAGTTGTGCACAGAAGTAAAAGTGATTTGCTAATAGCTGAAGGGACAGGTCTGATACATCTCGCTCCTAGAAGGAGGCAGTGATCCTCATCATATCATTGCAGCAACTTCCCAATGAGTCGGCTATAGGACCATAATGACCTTAAGCCCCAAAGGAAACAGGGAGATGGCTTGGGGGTGTTCAAGGGTTGTCTTTACAACAGGTTTCTACAAAGTGGACAACTAAGTGCACAACTCAATCACTGGGCTTCTTTGGCTGGTCTCTTATGTCACAAAACAGCCTTATTCAGAGAGAAGCAGTAGATGGATTTCTTGAAAGAGGAATCAAGATTTTTGAAGAAGAGAAAACAATGATTCACCTGACTCATCTATTCTTCCATCACCCACCCATCCACCCATTCAACCATCCACCATCCAGGTAGCCATCCAACCACCCACCTACCCACCCACCCACCCATGCATCCACCATCCATCCATCCATCCACCCACCCACCAAACCACCCACTCACCCATCCATCTACTCCATCCAATGACCAAGCCAGTCATCCACTCACCATTCATTCATCCATCCATCCATTCACCCACCCACCTAACTATCCACTCATCCAATGACCAAACCACCCACCCACCATCCATCCATCCACCCATCCATCAACTCATCCAATGACCAGACCAGCCACCCACCACCCACCATCCATCCATCCATCCATCCACCCATCCAAACACCCACCCATCCATCGACCCAAAACTCACAACTTCATCCAACATGTGACCCTAAATGCATACTCTACACATTTCAGTGTTATGAATCAGAAGTTACCAAAATCAAAATGAACAGTTCAGTCACAGACTACACTTTTCACATGGTTAATTAGAGGATCTCACACCCACATAAACTTCATAGGTACTCACCTAATAACTCACCTGATAACCACCCTAAACAAGTTCCATTTTACCTTTCAAACTTACCTTCCATCTGCCCCCAAAACACACACCACCCTCCCAGAATCATGAGACTTCAGCCTTGCTCTAATGGATCCGCTTTCTTCCACTTTGTAGCTTTTAAAATGGCTAACATGAACCTGCTCCCATGTGCAGACAGGGGCAGGGAGGGGTCTTCCCACCTGCAGATCTGTATTCTCAGTCACTCCCAGTCCATGATAGTCTAAGAACCACTGCAGGTCAGTACCACCTCCAGCAGACCCTCTCCTCCCCCCCTGCAGGCAGAGCAGCCCACATGCCTCTGACTCAGGATCCTTGCATAGCATCCTCTAGTGTTTCAGGGAGCAGACCCTCCAGCAAGACTCCACTTCTCAAGACCAGGGAAAACCTAAAAAGCAAAGGCCCCTGTGACCCTAAAGAAGCCCCACATATCCCTTACTGTGCTGGGCACCAGCAGGGCTGCCAACACAGCCAGGAAACTGTATGAGGCAGCACTGCCAGGCTCTGCCAGCACTGACCAGCTGATAGCTAGCATTCACCTAGTTCTCACCCAGCACACTCAGCCTGTACTCGCCAGCACACACTCAGCACACCCCATACTCACCAAAACACACTCAGCACACCCAATATTCACCAGCACACACCCTTCACACCTAGCACTCACCAGCACACACCCTTCACACCTAGCACTCACCAGCACACACACCCAGTACTCACCAGCATACACCCAATGCTCACTATGCACACACGCAGTGTTCTGTTCACCTACCACCCAACACACACTCAACACTCACTAAGCATTTATCCAACACACATCAAGCACACACTCAATACACAACCATCATTAGAGGCACACAGCAAGCACTTCCCCAACTCAGTCTGCACACACCCAGGCCTCAGTACACATGTGACCATCATCGAGGTGGACGGGTTACAGCCAGGATAGGGATGAAATCATCCCAACCAGCTGGAAGGAACAATGTTAATATTTCAAATATTTTAGAATTGTCTGACCTGTACAAATATTTTCTGTTTATTAGAAGAGATTTTCCAAAACCAATCTGTAGCTATGCTTACTAACTGGGAGGCTTCACTTACTAACTGGGAGGCTTCACAATTTTTCCTTTTAAATGTCCCGGTCTCACAAATTCATAGTGATGTTTACATAGCCTGAGTTAAGCGCTTTTTGTACCAAATTCAAGAACACTCAACACCTCTTAGAGAGAGATTTTAAAACAACAAATAATGAGAGTACACTCACTAACTTGCGAGTATGCAGTGTGCCACGGTTGCACACTATGGTGAAGGGTACTTTAACAGTATAGATCAAAACTGAAAATATGTGCAGCATCTGACCCAGCTAGGAATCTGTATTACAGCAACGCTCACACATGTGTGAAGAAAACCTCTTTCTATTTAACAATTCCTTGTAATACCAAAAAAGTAGCTAGATAAGCCAAGGTTCATCCTTATCATAGATAGTATGCAGCAATTCACAGACTGGTAACATAGAAACACCCGTGTTTGCAGAGATGTGGAAGAATTCTCATCAGTGTTGCAGTGTGTAAACTGGTACAACCACTTTGAAAAACTGTTTAGCAATATTTGCTGAAGCTACGCTATGACAGCAATTTTCCTCATAGGAACCTAAAGCTAGTCCATCAAAAGACAGAGGCAATCACAATGTCATACATTATTCAAAACAGCAAAGAAATTGGCCGCGACCCAAACGCCCATCAGCAGTATGTGGGCAAATACACTGAGGCCTATCTGTGCAATGGAACGGCACACAGCAGTGAAAATGGACAACGGATCTCTAAACCACCGGAAAAACCCTACAGTTGTTGACAGGAGGGAAATCAGTGTATATGAAAGAAAATATACTGTTCAAATCCATTTATATAAATTGCAGATTCAGGCAGAATTAGTCTGTGATGTTCCTAAGAGGCAGCAACTAGGAAGGGAAGGCAGGGACCCTGGGTTTTGGCACTGCTCTGGCCCTGGGCCCTGGCTATGTCAATCAGTTTGCTTGGGGCAAATCCCTTGATGTGGACACTTAAATCTGTGTGCTATCCTTTCATATGTGAGACCGCATAAGAAGTTGGCTTTTTAAAAAATGAGCCAAATCTCCAAGTTTTCCTATGAGAAGATCTCTAAGACACGTGGGCAAGTGGGATGAGGGGAGAGTCAGTCTCAGAAACACAAACATGGACCCCCCTGCTTTCTGTATGAGGCTGTTGGGGGGTGTCCGGAAAAAGGATCCCACCTGGGGGAGGGAAGAGGCTCCAACACTGCAGGGGGAAATGGAGAGATGGCAGGAGGTAGCTGGCTGCACAATTGGAAATGTGTTCACCAACACACAGTCGTGAATATATCACGAAATGTTTAGAAACATAAATTAGGGGGACTGATTTTTAGACAGCACCTCTGATGTGTCAGGCTCTGCATCGGCAACAGAGACTGGGGAGCAGAGCCCCTTCCCTACTGAGCCTTGGGGTACATGTGCACTAGTGTGAGGACTGTCTAGGGGCTGGATGTCCTCAGGCCCCCGCCTTTGCTTCCTTCTGCCCACTGGAATGCTGGGTGGCGATGTCACTCATTTGCTATGGATTGTGGGTAATCAAAATTTGGGGAATCTTGTGCTAAAATTTCAAGAAGGGGGGCCATTCTTCCATCAGCTTCAAAAGGTGGGCATCTAGCTGGAGGGACACAGGGGGTACCTCCCAAACATCCCAGCCACAGGAGACGCCGAGTGGGGTCTAGGTCTGTCCCTTGCTTTCAGATTCAGGTCTAACCTGGGGGTGAGCTCCGTCCCTTCCCAGGACAGAGTCCGCAACTCCTCTCCAAGGCCCGCTGACCACCTCACATTTGAGCCCCGGAGACGGACTTGGCAGGACCAGGAGTCTGTGTACCCCACGGGAGAGGGTGGAAGAGGAGGGCAGCAATGGACCCTCTCCACACCCAGCCCCTCTCCTGTTGCTAGGACCGAGGGAGATAGCAGCCACGTGCAGAGAGGTCACCCAAGGATGACGTGGTACCTCTGCCTTCCTCTTGCCTGCCTCTTCCTAAGGTCAGCAGAAAGTTCGAGGGCCTGGGTTTTCTGAGCACAATACTGGTGCTCAAGAAGCACCCAGTCTGGGGGAGCTTAAGGAGGCGTGCAAGTAGGTGTGTGGCCTGGTCATCCCCTGCCACCCCCGGTGCATTGTGTTGGCCCCCAAATTATGTTCCTTAGTAAACAGGATGCGCAACACCTCATCCCTCTGGGAAGAGACTGCAAGGGAAATGGCAGTGGGGACAGGGCTGAGCCCCCACACCTCCTGGACAGCTCCCCCCACCCCAACCCCGAGCACCCCTTATGATGGTGACACTCTGGGAATCCCTGTGTGTCCGTGTTTCTGGGACAGTCCCTCTGGGATGCGCATGGCTCATGTGACCAGGAACACGTCACCTCCTGAAACCCAAGAGACATCCCGACTCCCCAGAACTCAGCTGACCCCACCCAGCCAAGAGGTGCCTCCTTGCATCCATGGCGGGCTGGGCCTGGGGGCCCGGATGCGGCAGCAACAGCGCTGGGTGCTCACGAGAGCTCCCTGAGTGCAGTCAAACTTTGAAATGAAAAGATGTCACAAATATGGAAGGCAGACTTCGTGCTTGCTCTTTTTTTTGTTTGTTCTGTCTTGTTTCCTTGAGACACTTTCCATGCCAGGCAGCATTTCCAGACGGAATTAGAAATTAGTGAACCAACTGCTAATGCATAGAGGCCCCCACTGGCCGGCAGCCGGGCATTGGGTGCGCCTGGGCCCCAGCGGCACGTCCCTGCACACAGGGACAAAACGGCCAGGAGGATCGCAGGCCAGCACGAGTGTTCGTCAGACAGATGGGGAGACTGAGGCTCAGATGGAGCACAGGGCGTGGAGGTAGCTGCAGTGTCACGTGACTGAGGGCAGGCTGTTAAAGAAAGCCAGGTCTTTCCACTCTCTCAGGCTTCTTTCCCTAGTGGACATCAAGTCACAGCTCAGAGGGTACATGGACAGTTCCAGGGTGGAAACGTGAGGGAAGATCCCCTTGCTCTTACAAAGTGGGGTGCACAGTGGCTGACAAAATGGGGGGCGGTGTCACTGCATTGGACGGTGCAAAGGAGAATTAAATGAATAAAAGTATCTGTGTGTCTACCTGCCACCCAGTGTGGGTGCTTACAGCCCACTGCCAGGCCCAACTGTGGGATTCCGGTCTTCCTCAGCTCCTCATTCAAGAGGGTGAGAAGGAAGGCATTTTTTTTCCACAAGTACAAGTGGAAGGGCTGACTTCTGAGTCAAGAACCAAAAATCACCTCTCTGCCACCTTCTGGAGAGGGAACCAGTCCCCCTGTGTATGAAGGGGTGCTGAGTGCCCGTTTCTACATCCCACCGCATGCCCCAATGCTGCCCTTCAGCTCCCCAATTCCTACTGCACACACCCACTAGCCCCAGGAGTAAACATTCCTTAGGGACTTCTCACCCCCCTCCCAGTGCATCTCGCAAAGGACAGTGCTTCACCCCAGTGGCACCTGTGAGGGGGCAGAGTCTGCAGCCACCACTGTGAACACGGAATGTCACGCAAAGACACTTGTCAAATGCCTTTCCCTTACAAGCACCCTCATCATGACCTGTGTTAATGAAGTAATGAAGTTAATTGAATTTAAGATCAATAATGGTTAATTATTGCAATTTGACATTCAGAGATAAATGGCTTTAAGACAAAGTGTGTGTGAGTGTGTGTGTGTGTGTGTGAGAGAGAGAGAGAGTGAGAGTGAGAGAGAGAGAGGGAGAGAGAAGGTGTGGATGAGTGTGAGAATTCTCTGCAAAGAAGGTGAGTGCATTATAAGCCTAGGAGGGATCCCACAAGCCTTACATTGATTCTAGTACAATCTGATCGACTTCATCCTCTGATGAATGTGGGCTTTTCAGAGCTACAAGTAAATGTTCTACAAGACTACTCTAACCCTTGTCACTGGCCAAATCTATATGTGCTGTGCACCAGAAATCTATTGAGATAGATTAAAGAACTGCTGTAGAAACAAGAGCAGCTTCAATAAAGGTGAAGGTTTATTATATTGACTATTAATGTAACTTAACTGTGTGCAGTTATGAATGCTTATGGATCAGGGCAGTTTAATTTGGGGCACTTAGATATGATTATAATTGAACACCAATTTTTTTTTTTTTTTTGCATCACCAAAGATGGATTCAGTTCAATGTTGGGGGGGGGGTGCGATAAATCTCAGCTAAGAAAGCAGGCTTTCCTGAGTACGGCCTCCCATGAATGGGGCCATAGGGCAAGAGGGACAGGCCCCCAGGCCCAAGTCCCCGAAAAGCTCAGGTCAGGGTGACAGTGGCTCCTCGGGTCTCTTCCAAGTTGGTGGAAAGTTGACTTTTCCAGAGAGTTTCTGGGTAGAAGACACAGCGTCCCATGCGCTGCAATGGTACTCCTACATAGAGAGCACCAGTTAAATGACCACTTACAAGATTTATAATGACAAAGTAAATGTTGTCGGGGAAGAAAGTCCTCCTGATTGCGGAGCACTGACAATAAAACGCGGCTGAGGGATTCTGTCAAAATGTAAGATTATGCAAAAACACCGTTGAGAACACTGCTAATCATCTGCTTGTGTCAATTACTTGAAGGGTCTCTGACAGCATATTTACATTAAACACATTTCAGGAGCAAAATCCTTAATGCTATATCAGAATATTTTTCATTACCATTAGCAAATCTTTAAAAATCTTTTTTTCCTCGGCTACAATAGGAGCGGTGGGGAGAAGGCGGGGTGGGGGCCCGTGTGGGTGGAATGGATGGTGGGGCAATCTCAGCTCATCCCGGGGAGAAGCCGTGGGTGATGCAGAATCAGTTGTGGGGGATCCCCACCCCACTTTTGCCAAGGGGAGATGACAGGGCCCTCACAGTGGTCCCCAAGCAGCATGCTCGCCCCTCCTGGACTGGGTGGCCAGGTCCCCTTGTCTGAAGTCTGACTCAAACGCAAGGCCAATGCCGGAGTAGTCGGAACTGCCCAGGTGCTGAGCCTCCTCCGTTCTTGCACTGCCTCCTGGCCGTGTGGTCTGGGCACCAGCAGGATGGCGTGGAAGTAACCAGAACGACAGAGTCTGGAGATGTTCAGTTCAGGAAGATGTGTCCAGGGAAGACCTGTCCTCAGAATGTCATCGAAGGAGACAGAGGGCAGGGGACAAGGGGCCCAAGGAGCTGGGAAACATCCCGCTGAGCACTCTCAGGATGCCACACACAGCCCTGCCAGTCACCCTGACTTTGTCTGAGGTGACAGTCCTAACGGTATTGGCAGCCAGGATGATTCGATCTAGGTTCTGGAACACTTGGTGGAACACTTCACCTACATGGACTGCTGCTCTCCTCACACCCACCCCAGGAGGGGTGTGTGGGCACCTATCCCTGTCAGAGATGAGGAAAGACTCTGTCCCATTTAGAGGCAGGGCCAGTCAGGTGGACACGCGGCTTTGACCTTGAATCTCCTCAGGCCACACCAGGGCTGTAGGGCCCCATGAGGGCCGGAGCGGGAGATGCCAGCCTGTGGGGAGGTGACTACGTCTCACACCATGGGGCAGGGGAGATGCCTGGCAGCACAGAGCCCTGAGGCCATGTCAATCCCAGGAAGTGAAACTGCACCACAGAGAAGATAGGCCCGGCCAGGGTCAGGTAGCCACTCCAGCACATCGAGGTCCTGAGGGGCGAATCCAGGGCACTGCCCACAGGAAAGGCACGGCCCCTGGACCACTGCTTGACCTACAGGGCCGGGAGACCTGGGGCTCAGCCCCACTGTGACATATGACCAAGCTCCACACCACACTGGTCAGCAATACACAGACCAAGAAGGACCTAGAAGCTCACGCCACTTTCAGTCAGTCGAGGGGTCCTCGTAACCGAGGTAGTTTACCTCAGAAATTGGTGCTAAATTACATGGAGATTTAAAAAAAAGTGTTGTCCTTTTAAGAGAGTCTGTTTTGAAGGGTTCATTGAGTAAAAGTTCTTCCCACACACACACAGCATTTCCTTAACTGACCCTTACATATGTGTATTTGCTTTTACCTTAACGTAGCACCTACTCCCACTGCTTCCTTCATCAAAGTGCGTGAGATAAAAAATAAGAGATCTGTTGCTCCCATCCTCAAATTGCACCCTCTGATCCTAAATGAGATCTGAATGGAGGAACCAAAAAGGAGCATCCAGAAGCCAAGATAATCCCATCAGACCAAAATTCAGGGGTGGAATGACATTGCCCCCTCGCTGAATGGAAACCAGATGTCGCAAATGAGTGATGTGATTTGGGTTTTCACTTTTTAATATAGATTCAATCTACATGCCATGTAAGAGACACATCCGTGTGGATGCACATTATAAACACATCTGCACATGTCTCTCTATCCAGACAGAGATGAACGTCTGCATGAGTCCGATTGTCTTCCAGAGTCATCCTTAAAATGTATTTGCGCCAACAATGCAAACGTAGCCAAAGAAATACAGCAGGCAAGAGAATGTCTCCCTCACTGGCAAGGTCTGCTATTTAAATATGTTCCTGAAAAACAAATATCCACCCCAGGACCTCACCCCCACAGTTCCCTAGGATTTGGTCAAGAATCTACCCCTTGACCAGTTGCGTGGGCCATCAATCCCAGCTGTTTAATAGTAGGCAGAGGGTAGGAATTGCTAGAGTTCAGTTCGTGGGTTCAAGACTACCCCAGGCAACATAGCAAGACCTAGTCTCAAAGAAAAAATAGCTGTGTGTGTTGGCACACACCTGTAATCCCAGCCACCTGAGAGGCTGAGGCTAGGTTCGGGACTACCATAGGTTTGGGACTAACCCAGGCAACATAGCAAGACCTAGTCTCTTTAAAAAAAAAAAAAAGAAAGAAAGAAAAAACTCCACCTCTTGTCACTGACCCTTCTCCAGGGTCCAGTAAAATGCCCAGGTTGCACCATCTTCTGGAGAACAGTGGCACCTGGCACACCACCATGCTGGGTCCACCAGGGAGCAGCAGCCTCACCCCACAGCGGGTCACCAGGATGGAGGATGCTCTCTGCAATGGCCTGAAAGGTTGTCCCAGGGCCCCCTGGTACTCTGACCCATCCTGGAATCACTATTTGAGCAAATCAGCCCAAAACCAAGGTTTCCCCTTTGGTAGTGGCCACTCATTACTGGCGCATCAACCTTCTTTTTTTTTTTTTTCGAGACTAGGTCTTGCTATTTTTGCTCATGTTGCTCATGTTGCCCAGGGTATTACAGACTCAAGCAATCCCCAACCTCAGCTTCCCAGGTAGCTGGGATTACAGGCATGCGCCACCACGCCCAGCTATTTTTTGGAGACTAAGTCTCGTTACGTGCCCCCAGTGGGACTCAAACCATGATCCCTGGTCCCAGCTGTGGCTTTCTAGGCTGTCACTTACAGGCATGCGCCACCATGCCCAGCCTTCCTTTTCCTCAGGCAGCTACTCCCTGGTGGGAACAGTCCCAAGGTCAAGCTAAGGTCAGCTGTCTGATGGCCTACTGACTGCAGACACCAGCAAAGGGATAACGAGCGCCCTGTGTTACCACTGCTATATAATTAGCTGTTGTCCCTGGCAGCAAAAGAGGGTTCTAGAAGATGGATCTCTCTGGAAGACCAGGTGGGGGCAGCCACAGACATAACAGCAGCAAGCAGTCAACCCTGGAGGGGCAGGCACTGCTCAGGCCTTGCATGCACCCCGTCACCCCAGCAGGAGTCAGGACGCACAAAGCAGGGATGGCGAGCTCACTCAAGGGGGCAAAACCAGGCCAGGAAGTCAGCCCGGCTGTCCAGGGCCCGCTTGGGCGCCTCTGCCGCTCACTCTCCACCTTCCTGGTTGAGTTGAGTCCCCACTGCCTCTTCAGCTGTTTACAGCAAGCAACCCCCTCCCCAACCTGTCAAACTGGGCCCATCCCCAAAAAAATGAATCTCCCATTTTTAAAATATCAAAACCTTAAAACGTATAATTAAATTAATCATCATAAATTACTTTTTAGCACTGAGTGTTGGATTTATAATATCACTTTCAAACCTCTCTGTGAGATTTAAATATTTTATAGCATATGTGAGTTCGAGGGAAATGTGTCTGAAGGCTTAAATATCGCTACCGAGCTGCAGACTTTGACAAAAACTGTAGCACAACTGTTTCTAAGGTAGTTTGTAAAAATTATTTATTTCCATACCAGTTAATTATGATGGGAGTCTTTGTTGAATGCACAAGCATTAAAAAAGTGCTGATATTTTATGCATCTTTAACTGGAGCGCGATTCCCCGCAGCGCACTGGTAACTCCTTGACATTTAGCATTCACTCACAGCAACTGTAATAAGGGGTTTGATTGCTTCCTTTGCAGATGCAGTAATTTAATAACTGTGATCAGTTGCATAAATTTACTATACAACCATCTTAAGTTAGCCACATTAAAATTAAGCAAAATTGTAATCTGTTGACAGATTATTGCTACTGAACAATTCTACTAAAAGCATTTCAGATGAGCAAGTGCCACGAGCATTTGTGTTTTATAAGCTTGTAAAAAATACACTGGCTTCCTCCTTCCCCACCCCAACCTCCAGTCCACCCCCTACCCGCAGCCACAGATATCACGGACCCGAGGACGGACGATTTCATGAGATTTGGGGCTTTCTGCTAAATCACCTGCTGATTTCGTGATTGGAAATGTTCTGTGTGGTGAATTCCGCTATCCAAAAGGGGGGAAGCGGCGTGTCAGTTCCTTCTTCCTTTCTTCTCTGTAATTTCCTTTATGCAACTTTGCATCCACTGCCTTTGAAGGAAGCCTCCTAGCAAGGAACCCTTCTGCAGAAAATGACTGCCTTCCCCGAGCAAAGGAAAAGTGCTAATTTCATACCTTAGCTGGAGAAAGGTACCGGCTGCCGGCTTCCTCTGAGTGAGGTTCCCGCAGTAGGCACCCCGAATCAAGGAGACAGCCCAGAAGCCTCGTGCTTGGTTGTTAAAGAACCCCTCGCCCAGCTTGAAGGTGACAGGAGGGCACACATTCCATGGGCAGGCGGGAAGGAAGATGAGCCCTCGCCCGCCGTGTAGAAGCCAAGTGGGACCTGGATCTCCTGCTCCGTGGCCCGAGAGTTCACGTTCCAGAGCATTGTTTAGCCAAGCAGGCAAGTCAGGAATAACTGTTTCTGATACTTCCCAGCAAATATCTTTAACCATCTGTTTACACTTGCCAAATATGCTTCCAAGTTTCCAATTTTATCAGTATATAAAAAGAATATCTGTTTTTAAAAAAAAAAATTGTAAATATCTTGTGATGCATCTTTACATAATTCAAGAGAAATTTTTTTTAAAAATTCTCACTTGAAAGCCAGCATGAGCACAGATTTGTTTAAACTTTCATTTACATAGAGGTTTAGGGTGGGAGCCATGAAACGGATGGTAGCTGTTACCTAGGGTAGGGTCAAAGGTCAAGGGTGACTGCCAGGCAGAGGAGTGGTGTCCTCTCATCCACTTGAGCAAATAGCCGACATCACCCAGGGCTCAGTGCCGGGGTGGCCCTGCATATGCAGCCTGTCACTTCCCATGGAGTTACGGGGTGTCTCCCGGACAGGTGACGTGCAGGGCTGGGCTGCAAGCCTTCTGCTGATCAGGGGCTGCTGATGAGCTTGACAAATTGGATGGGACTTCACACCAAATTTCCTGCCAAACGGCCTAACAGTCAAATGTCTATCTTCTTCTCATCACCAAGGAGTAAAGCCCCGACTCTGACACAGTGTCTCCGTTACTTAAAGATAGTTAATGCAAAATGATGGAGAGAGGTGAGAGGCCTGTGGAAGTTTCAAGAGCCAACCGAGAGGGACTTCCATCGCCGCCCTTCACCTGAGCGGGCACATGTGTGTGTGAGTGCACCCGTGTGAGTGCGTGTGTGCACACCTGTGTCTCACCAGGACCCCTGCCAGGAACTCAGGTTTCTGCCGCTGCCACCAGTACCTGCACTTCTTTGTAATAAATTGGAAATACCCTGGGCTGGGTTTGTTTGCTTCTAATTATAACTAATTATGCTTCTAAATATGTTCTTTAGGGTTACCACGTGTATAAAAATGGAGGTAGGAAAGAAAGAAAATGCATGGGGATTATTAAAAGAAAGAGAAACATACTAATTAGCTAACTAGTATACTCATTTCAATGTTTAATAATATTTTTTAACATTCCAGCATACGCTGCAGAATAAAAAATTACCCACAGCACCACCTGCGCCTCCCCTGGGACACGAGGATTTAGAGTTCTCTCCGGCAGTCTTGGGGCGCTCCTTTCTAAATATTTCTTTGACTATTTCTTGGCATTCCACCCCATCCCACCCCCACAAATTAAAAACAAACAAACAAAAAAGATAGTAAATTTTCTTTCCCACAAAAGCCTTTTAAATAATATCTCCACAAAGCCCAACTTAATTACATAACTCAAGTGCTTGAGGAAAAGAAAGCACTTATTCCCATCATTTTGAAAGCTGTGCCTGGCTGTTTCCATGGGTGCAAGCGGCACCTCTGGGTGACTCCCCAACACCCCGCCCTGGGGAAGGAAAGGTACCACTGCTCCCCATCACCATCTCCATCTTCTTGATCCTAACCTCACTCTGCGTTCTGGAAGGTTCTGCGCTCCGTGTAGCCAGTGACAACGATGGGGTGGACCGCACAGAACTGGGAAGAGTGAAGATAGTGATGGTGAGGAGGCAGGAGAAGGCGGGACGAGGCCCTCAGGCTGGCCTGCCTCTCACCTCCAAGCAAGCACGTGAGAAAGCACACCACTGGGGGCGTCCATCAGGACCCGACAATTAAAACCCGGTAATGGCGGAAACCAGGGGTTCAGAAGAGGCCCTGGGGCTTGCCGACTTCAGACTCCACTCCCGTGTGGGTCAGTCGTACACAAACAAAGCCTTAACAGAAATGTTACCGAGGAAATAATAGCCATTTCCAATGATAATACACAATTTTAGCACTGACGCTTGGCTGATTTAGGTGTTCGGCCAACATGTCAAGCAGCCTGCCTTCCTTAGGCGGGCCTCTAATGGGTAACTGGCAGCCTCTGGCAGCCTTATTTCTGTTCTAGATTTGGTTTGTCATTGGGTCTCCATTACCTGCCATTCATCTTTGATCTCTTTGGACAGACCTGATCAAAAGATGTCATTTGACCTACTCCACTTGGCAGAAACTTGTATGACTCTCATAAAGGGGCCACCCCAGCTATAAATAAAATGACATTATTATTTTTCTGTCCTATCATGTAGAAGAGACAATTATGATAATGCAGTGTCTGTCATCGGGAGCCCGGCAAATTGCTAGCTCTCACGCAACTGTTTAGCTTTCTTATTTGTTTTTTGTCTGTTTTCCTCCATTTCAAGTTGAAAATAAAGCAGAATTGAAATCCCTAATGCTCTGCCTCCCACTCCGACAGTCTCAGGGCTTCTTCCCGTGGAGCTGACACGCAGGTGTGGCTGGCAGCTTGTGTTTGTCAATGGTGGGTGGTGGTTACGGCTGTGTTGGCAACGCGAGGGAACTATGGGATCAGGTTTGTCCTTCCTTTAGTGTTTTGAAAACAAGCTAATCTCTGAAATTAGAACTGAGAGATATTACTGCAAATAGATAAAAATCATGGCAAGGGTTTATTGTGCCCTTAGTCGAGTCATAATAAGGAAAAAAAACAGGTTGGAATGTTAGCCCCACAAGCAAAACAGAGACAGCTGCCCAAGAGCCCATGTGAGGGAGACACCCTGGTCCGTTATCTTCTCCAGTGGGACCAACCAGGTGGGCACCATATTTATCAGATAAACCCTCGACCCCTTCCGAAGTGGAGGTTTGGGTGCAGCAGGGTGGGCTTTCTGTGAGGCTGAGACTCCAGGGTTCATGAAAAGCATGTCCTCGCTCTGTAGGGCATATGGCCATGAGGGCCAAGGCCGGGGGGTGGGGGGTGGGGAACAGCACCTCACCACCCACCATATGCTCAGGAGGCTCCACCACATTAACTCTCGCTTGGGGAGAGAAAGCAACAGGACACACCAGTGG
Source organism: Uropsilus gracilis (assembly GCA_004024945.1). Lineage (NCBI taxonomy): Eukaryota > Metazoa > Chordata > Mammalia > Eulipotyphla > Talpidae > Uropsilus > Uropsilus gracilis. The sequence goes on along the minus strand of PVHY01009144.1, from coordinate 38,064 downwards.
AGATGCCACTGGAATCAGGGCTGAGGCTGCTCAGAACCAGGGCATTCCAGAGCCCAGGGCGGCAGAGGACACAGGCAGAGAGGTACCAGCCTGGCACCTCACATGATGAAGGAGAAGAGATAGCAAAGCTAACTTTTGGCAGGGAAAGCACCACTGGTGGTATCCTGGGAGAGACCAGAACCCAAACCTCCTGAGTCCATTCTGCTGGTCACAGACCTCCTGCCATCTCCCAGGCCAGCCCCGAGCTCACCCTTCTGAGAGCTGAAAGCCCCAGTGCTATTGACCTAGAGAACCTGTCACCCTAACCTGTTGCCTTGGAACACATGCTGATGGCCCATCACCTGGCACCAAGATACCCAGAGCTGTGTGGCCAGCCGTGCCCAGCAGACTGCAGACCAGTGACACCACCTTGGGTACAGCCCTGGGTATCCTGATGATCCTCCTTGCCACTGTCAGCTCCCTGGGACATGGGTGAACCACCGAGAGAATGAGGTGCAGGGATGGTAAAAGACCACTGAATGGACGACCGGCTGCAGATTCTGAACTCCTGGCCTGCAGTGGGGAAAGTAGCCTCTGGGCTTTGATGGTTTGAGCTGTGTTTGCTGCAGCAATGGGATGGAAACCCAGAGTGGAGCAACGATACCCCTGATGGAGTGGGGGCAGGTGACCTGGGGCCCTCTCACCGGGACTCATTTGGGGAGCTCATTTTATGGGATAACATATCTAAGTGACATCACAGCTTCAAGAACCATCATGTCAACAAGGATGAATATACTGCATTAGCAGAAAATTCTGGAATGTCCAGGCAGGAATTCATCAGTGTGTAAAAAGCCTGGCACTCCCTTCATCATCCAAAGGTGGCTTGTCTGACAAAGTGCTGGGTAATGTGGCACACAGAGGGAAGATGGTTCTGAACTGCAGTTGGCAGTTTCCTTACTCCCTTAAGACTTAACTGGGGCACCTCCTCTTACAGGAAGCCTTCCCTGGTTTCCCCTCCCTGTTCTGTGCCTTCCCTCCAAGATAGTAAAGCATCTCTCCCCAATGTTTCCATCCTGGTTAGTGTTCATCTCCACATGGAACCACATCACAATGACCTGATTCTGTCTGCTGTGCCCCCCACACACTCTCTGACCCCCTTGAGACCGTTACCTTGGTAACCCCTACACCTGCCTGCACGGACCTGAGCAGGTGCCCAGTGCATGTCCCACAAGCACAGGCTCCTCCGACCTGGTGCCTCCAGGGAGTTAGTGACCTTAGGGGCAAGTGCGAAATCCGTCCTTGAGCTTGAGGCGCTCCCTTACCCATCGCCAAGCATCAGGCCCCATTCATCCTGCTGCCGTGCCACTGCTTGCCAAGACTCTACCAGCGCCCCAAACTTCTCATGTCGCCCCCCCACCTTTAGTCCCAGGAATGAGCCTCTCTTCTCTATAAGCTACTCCTCAGACACCAGTGGGTGGAAAACTGAAGACCCAGAGTAGAATGAAGCAAAGCAGGGAGCATGGGGCAGACCAGAGGGAGACAGCTGCTGTCACCCCTCACCTCCCAGAGCAATGTGCGCCTGCAGGCAGCTGGGACCATGTCACATGCATTCCTGGTCTTTTTGCTAAAGTGCTCATTCCCACACCAGCATCCAGGCTGGCCTGCACTATCTGGGCTTGGGGCCCAGAGCTTGGGAATAGGGGATGGACTCAGGGGAAATGTTTTGGGTGAAGAGGTAGCTGTGTGCAGCACAGGGGGCGTGGTGCTAGCGGCCCCCAGGATCTCACGGTCCCAGCCATCTCTCCTCTCTGCCTGTAGCTGCTGGGGGACTTGGGTAAGTTACAAGAGCTCTGAGTCTTCATCTATAAAATGCGAAATAAAAGTACCCTCTCTGAGAATTGTTGTTAATGGAATTATGCGCATAAAGCACTTAGCTCGGTGCCCAGTACATGGCAAACATTCAATAAAGAACAGTTATTTCTGGTTATAGAAATAACTTTCCCATCAGCAGGGAAGATCCCCGCAGTGACCAGAAAGGGCAAGATCTGCACAGTGACAGCTCAGTCCCTCCACCGGGCCCCACCCTTGCAGCTGGAACAATCATTAAATGTCCAGGAAACTGCTGCCTGCTAGCTCAGCTCGGCTCCTGAGTCAGGAAGGTGGGGGTCGCCTGGGTTGGAGGGGGCCCCCAGAACATTTCTTCATCCAAAACTCTGTCTCAGGCCGTACAGACATCAGCCCGGTGGACTCAGGGCTAAGGGCTGCCCTGCCCTGGCAGAGGAAGGCGGGGTAGATGAGGGTAGGAGTGTGGGGCGGTGGGCGTTGTGCACGACTCCGCCCACCAATTCAGCTGTGGATTTTCTTGATCAGATCACCCCCTTTCCCTCTGTCTCCTGACCCCCATGTTAGGACACATCAGGACCACTGGTGTCTGGGGAAGTGGGAGAGTGTGGAAAAATAAAAACAGACCAAACGAGTGTTCTGAGAGGAAACTGTAGGAGTGTGTGGTCTGCTGTGTAGGCAGGCTTGTTCCTGGCAGGATGAGGGGCCGCAGTCCTCCAGAAACCCCATTACAGGGGTGGGGAGGAAGAGAGAGAAGGTGCAGGAGGGTGAAAGGAGTCAGCTCCAGGGCCAGGAAGATGGAAACGCTGCCATGGGCCCAAGCAGGGCTAAGACACAGCACCCTGACCCAGGGAGGGAGGAGCCAGGCACGGGGAGCCTCTCCTGGTCTAGAAGCTCCAGCTCACTGTCTTCAAGTCTCGGTTTCCTCATCTATTAAGGAAGGTGGCAAAGCTAACATTTCCCAGGTTTGTGAGGAGAGAGGCTGCTAGACCCACTTGTTGTGAAGAGGCCTGTCCTGGTGATGGGACACATGACACGAAGTTTCAGTGACTCTGATTCAGAAATTTAAACTTCAGCTCTTTACTTGGACTGGATCTATCTCAGACGCTCAGTTGCTGCCCGCGGCTGACGACAGCTCAAACAGAACAGCCCATCAGGGTCCTCATCTTCTTCTGTGCTGGCGGGAATCTTCCATGGCTTTCCCGAACCCTCTGGGTCGCTGATCTTCACCCCTCTCTTCGGA
>PVHY01009144.1:0-30000 GCA_004024945.1 Uropsilus gracilis | reverse complement strand
AGGGTGGCGAGCTAGCGCAGCCCCGTTACTCCCCACCAGGGTGACTTGTCATCTTTGTCTTTTTTTTTTTTTTTTAACTTTCCTTCCGGAAATCAGACCTGAACATCCGGGGTGGGCAGACCAGAACATCCAACTTCATTTATAAACTTTTTCCTCCAAGCCTCCTCAGTGCTGGGGTCCCAGGTGGAGCGCCCCCAGCCCTTCCTGGCCAGGGGGCCCAGCCATATTGACTGGCTTGTGTGCGAATGTTGGGCTGCAGGACTGTAAAAGCTCCCTTTACCAAAATCAATTCAAAGACTCAAAACAATCTATTGAAGAGTTTTGCAGCTAGCTTTTAAACCACTTATAAAAGACAACACACAGGAAAAATTAACCCCTGTGGCTCTATTAGGAATGGTATAATAAATGTACATTTAAAAGATCTATAAACACATATTTATCTGCAAAATGTTCTTGCATAAAACTGTTATTGAAAAGGCTTTCATTTTATCTTTGTGTTATTGTAATTTTATTGAATTGCTTATTCATTCTTTGATATTGTATTTTAATGGTATTATAAATCTGTTTTATGTCTGATAGGAGCCTCATTGTAAACTGATATAACAGATAATATGGCAATTCACCATAAAAATTCTAAACCAAAAATGCAGATCAGAACGCAAAGAAGCACTTTAATTCATTCTCGGTTTCTTTTCATTTTATTTTTTAATTATTTTTCATGTGCTGGTTGCCATCTGTTGATAAAGGATGGTTGTGTGAAACTCACTGTACAACACAATAGGAACTTTTTGTATAATTCTATTCATAAAAAATGATAAGAGTATAAAAGCATTACACTCCTCTAGACTGAGGATCATTAGCAAGTTCATTGTATAAACTGATTTAAATTAGTCACTTTTGGAACAAAATCCTTTTTTGCAAAATATCTTATTTTGGGTAATTTTTAGTATCATGAATAATAGAACAAAAAAAACCCACTTTCTAAAATGTCTCCTATTATTTTTATCCCTTTATTAAAAACAATGAAAAACAATTATGATAAAAGATGGTATCAACATGGAGAGCAATTATGTCATAAACCCAACCATGGCTCAGAAACTTAGCAGGAAGTTCATTCAATAAAAGTATCTTAACTTGCCATCTCTAAATGATAAAATCTCCATTATCAGAAGGAAGTGAGCTGGTCACCAGGATCATAGCGAACACCTTGTCCCAAGAGAAGGACTTCACAGCCTCTCTGGTGCCTGCTCACCGGTCCCTCCCGTGGCCGCGGACATTCCTGCCAGCCTGGTGCCATGGTTAAATGCATCTAATTAATTTCAGCTCAGTCTCCTCAGTGATCACATGAGCCTGATTCTAGGGACCCTGAGCCAATGTGGAAACAAAAGCATGCACCAACACCATCCTGCTGAAAGTCACGGAATTTGCTCCCCTAAATAAAAAGAGCAACCAGACTTAGGGAAAGATTTAGGAAAAGTGTGGATCACCCCCTAACAACTTAGCAACGCTCCAGAAACAAGCAAGCTATGAATAGCAGCCACCAAGAGTGCCCGGCTCTGCTGAAGATAAAAGAAGAATGTTATAGACACAAAAGGCTTCTATCCAGAAATATAGAAAAATTAGTTTTTGTCTTTTAAAGAATTTTACACATAAAATACTGTTACCAATAAATAAAGGTTGCAGTGGGGATTTAAGGCACGTGGCACACAGGAAGGCCATGCAGGGAGATGCAATTAGCCCACATTCAAGGAGTGACGCCCACAGGGGCGTAACCAGGTTGACACAGTGCACCAGCCCCTCCCCGGAGTCATGGGAGCCCTGCTCCATCTGTGCCCTGCAGGGTGGTGAGAGTCGGGTCCCAGGAGATAGGTCTGTCTGTGTCCAGGTCCCATCAGGCAGAGAAGAAGTTCTACTCAGAGAAACTCCAAAAGGGGGGGAGAAGTCAGACCCCCCAGAAAGCAATGGTAATGGGAGCAACCATAACAAATGGTTTTTCTCACTCTCAGAAATACAAGCAACAAGAGGCGAAAAGGGGAGGGGGGTCGGGGTGACTAGAATGAACGTGCTTGCCCTTTTGGGTCCTAGTTCTTTCCAAAATAAAAGGCCGAGAGAGTGATGGAGAGTTTCTTGTTTCTGTATTAAAACACAATGGGGACACTGTGCCCCCAAAATCATAACTTCCAGCTGAAAATGACTATAAAGCTCAGCAAGACTACAACCTGTCTCTCCAAGAATGGGTGACATGTAATTGTACACATGTTCCTGCAATACACGCACAGGTCCTCAAGTGTAACAGAAAACAGATACTGTGAACTAAGATGCATCCAGGAGTCACAACTTGTCAACGGGATCCCTTCTGCCAGGTAGGAATCCTAGGTACCAATGCATGCACCCCTAAACAAACCTTGGTGAATGCTTCCTGCCCAACCTCATAAAAATGACTGCCAGCCCGCACAATCTTCTGTGACATGCTGCACTCACTCATCTGATGGGTCTTAGATTCAGCCCTGTTGCTGCAATGTGATGAATATCTTTCACTTTTCACTGCTCTGTAATAGTCCACCACATGATTATTCCAGTCATGGTTTAGTCTCAGAATCAAATATAGTCTCAAAGCAAATTTAGTCTCAAATCTAGGCGATGCAGTCCACTAACTATACACCTCTGCTATTTGGTGGAGCCTGTTGGGTCACTGTCATATATGCAGCCTATCACTGACAAAACCATCATTAAGTGACACAGGGCCATATTTATTTAATCTTAAAAAAGTGAATCAGGCCAACCAAGAGATGCCGCCCCGAGAGCTAAAGTGAGATTGGTTTTATGGTCTGGTTGCACCTGCCAGGGATAGCAGTGGCTTCTGTATGGGGGTGCCCCATGCTCCTTTACCTGCCCTTCTGGGGGAGGGAGCACCTCCTCAGGAGGACCTGAATAACTGAGCTCCACCCTGTGCGTTGTAATGAAGACACCACCAGGTGCAGTCCAAGAGACAGTGCTTGAGACCCCCTGGCTGCAGGTGGGGAGGGGGGGGGATAGTGACTCAGACTAAGGAGGGCTGGGCTCAGGGACATGCACATACGTGCAGGTTCATGGGCACCTGCGGGAATATGTTTCTCGCTGGTTGCTTGAGGTTACTGAGTTCTGCCTGAGGGGGTGAACATGGGGATGAGAGAAAGGGAAGGAGGCGGAGTCCCCTTCTCTGTGGCTTATGTGAATATGGTCAGCAGGTGGAGGACAGGCCATCCCTACGGGCAGTTTCACGATGCCTCCTCCAAAGGGGCATTTCTGCCTCCAGGTTGTAAACCCACGGGTTGGCAGGTGTCAGTGTATTGTCTTACACTTTTCAGTACATGAAGAATGCAAAATGGGGTCGGCTGTTGGAGGGTGACAGCAATAACCTACAAGCAAAATACAGACTTTCATCATTTTTTATAGTTCCTGCAGCCCCCACTTCTTAAATCTGAGGTCGTGCTCCGAACCCAATTCGTCACTCCAAAATAGGGGCAGGTAATGCTGGTGCTGAACGGCAAAGGTCCTTCTCAGGGACTGACCTGTGGACAGGTGGGGCTCATGGTCTCGGGCCTGCGCTTCACCGCCGGCTCTATTAGCCCCCGTGGCCTCCCTAAAAGAAGCATCAAAGGGCGCACCTCTGAGGTGCCCCGAAGAAGACGCTCTCCCTGTGTTCTAAAGCGCCATGCAGTGCGTGCACTCCCGGCTGCTGTCACGAGTGGGAGCCTCCGGCTGTGCCTGAAATTCCTAGAAACCACCAGGGCCAGGAAGGGGGGGTGCAGAGGATGCCCGGAGAGAAGGTGGTCCAAGGCCATGACCTCGCCCAGATAGCCAGGTCAGAGCATCCAACAGACTATTTCTCCTGTCATTCATTTCCCTACATCTGCAGCAATGTGATCCAATGTGGGAAGTACAGATAGCCCTCTAGGCTATCTCTAGGCTGTGTATGTGCGTGTGTGCGCGTGTGTGCCTGAATGAATGAATGAATGAATGAGTGAATGAATGAATGAAATTAATTAGAGTGACCTTCTATCTGGCCACAAGGGTCACTGATACAAGACACAGCGAACAGCAGTTTCAAAAGTTAGTGATATCTCTTGTTGAACATTGGAAAATAAAGAATGGCACAGAAAAGGTGGGATAAAGAAAGACAACTTTGATTTCGACGGACTTGATTTTCTTTTTCCTATAACACATGCTTGCGTGTTGGGCTTGTATTCTACTTGGCAACCTGCGTTTTACATGCAAAACTGAGCTAAGCATTTCTCTCACAGGCAGAATGTTTTCTACAGGCCTTCTGCTATCAGATGCCGAGATCACCCAGACGGGTATGCTCCGTGTCCCACACACCGAAGGCCAGGTCCTCCTGTCCCTGCGGGCTGCGAGCTGCCCACCTCACTCCATCACCGCCTGACACCACCCAGCTCTCAGCTCCAGAACAGGGCAGGGGGGGCCCTCTGCCGCCATGGCAAGCATCTGACAATCTACTACCCCATGATTTGTGCGAGTGCTTTAAAGACTAGGAAAAACACTTTGATTCAATGATGAGTTCCTGTAAATAGGTTTAATTATAAAATATCAAATTTATTTCAGACATGAAGACACACAAGTGTTGTCACTGAAGTAAAAAGACAAAGCCCAGTTTTGTCAATGCTCGTTTCCTTTCTGTAATTTGTTCTTGATATTTGTTGTGGTTTTGTTTCCTATCTCTATTCAGCTTCAGTGCTGAAGGACTCTACAGAGTGGGAGCACTCGATTTATATGCACTCCCAGCAACGCACAGTTGGCTTATGAACACCCAGATGACTTCATGTTTGTCAACCCCTCTGAGAGACACTGCTGCAGAGCAGGAAGAGCCGGACTTTGGCCCTGGACACACCGGGCACACCCTAGGCCACCAGACTCAGGTTGCCATGACCTTCCCACAGCGAAGGTGTCTTCACCCAAATGGGGGAACAGCAGTTACCATGATGCTCCTGAACCTGATCAACACACACACATAAAAGCGTACATAAAAACACACATAAAAAAACACTCACATACACCACACACATGAAAACACTCATACATACCATATACAACACATATTACACAGATAGCACACATCACACATCATACCACATATATCACACACCACAGATATAACACACACCATACATACCGCAAACACCACACTCATATGCACATCATACATATTACTCACCATGCACATACCACATGCATGGCACATGCCATATATCCCATAAACACACATACCATGAACTGACATACAACACACACACATATACACTCACATATATTCACACACACACACACACGGGTGCCTAGATATGCTGTAGCACCCTCCCTGGGTGACTCCTCCAGGTTCACCCAGGTAGCACGCTGCATATGGTGCTGCCCTCACTGTGGGCGCCCAGCAGACCCATGGGACCAAAGCAGGGAAGCAAAGTACAACCGTGCTGAGGTGAAGGCACCCAGGAAGATCACTGCCAGAGGCCGACTTCCTGGCCTGGCAATGCCTCCCAGGTCCGTGCACCCACAGCTCACGCTGCCCACCAGGGGGACCCCGGTGACCGGGAAGGCAGCCAGTGGCACTGGAAAGCATGACCTCCTCCTAGTCGCAGAGACCTGTGGTTTTTCCATTTTAGAAAGTCACTGAATGTTTATTTTGACGTTTACAATTTGATGCTTCAGAATGAGACCTCAAGCAGCCAGTTGTGGACCAAAATTAATTCTTATAGTTAACTGCCTCCCCCAGTACCCCCAGTCACTCCTGCAAAAAAGACTGTGCCAAGACTAGGAAAACAAGGACCATTTCCTTGAAGGCCCTGATTTCTGATGCCAATGTCAAACGATGAGAACCTAGACACAACTCCAGAAAGCTGTGACATCTCTAGCCAGCACGTCCAAGAGCTGCCATTCCAGCACCTTCCAAGTGCAAAGAGGTGAGCAGATCTCCAAGCTGGATTGGACGAGGTGCAGCAGAGAATGGGGGCTGTCAGCTCCCGCCTCCTCAGCCTCTTGTAGGCCACCCCATCAGCTGTGGGGCTCCCTGAAATCTGCCTGGACAGCATTTTGCACCAACTTCCCGTCATGATAGGCCCTGTCCCTGCGCCCAACTTAGAAACGCGAGGTACCCTTGCATTATTTAGGCCATGTCCAGAGGGGAAGGCACTTTAAAATTAGAGAATCTCTGGGCACAGTCATTCTATGGAAGCACAATAATTTTTTTTTTCAATTCCATGAGTGGAAAGTGAAGAAACCATTTTCATATGAGCATATTTTTCTCCAAGGAACAGTTAGAAAAATGCTGATGTGGTGTCTCAATACATTTTACTACAACACCATCAATTACATAAAAACACAATTAAGTCACTGTTTCAAAATTCTTAAATATTATTCAGCCAAAACCCAAAAGGACATTTTCATTGTTGCACGGTCATTATCTAAGGAGCTCCACGACGTCGCCAGCCACCTCGGCCGCACTCCACAGGCTCCAGCCCAGCTGACAGACAGACGGGCACAGCGCCTCCCCCTGGCTGTGGGCTCCAGGTGTCAGTGCCAGGGGGCAGCCTTGGCTGCAGCCCAGCCACAGAGCCAGGAGCCAGACCCTCAGCACCTTCGTGCCATGGGCAAGCCCGGAAGTGGCCACATGAACACGGGCTGGTCTCCCTCCAATGCCAGGGTCACGCTTCCCGCATCTGTCAGGTGAGACTGTCACTCTAGCTGAGAGTAACCGTGTCTCTGACCTTGGGAACTTAACACCTATTTGCTGTCATTCTGAGATGTCAAAATAGAAGGCAAGAACGTCTGACTTGGCCGTGGGGGTTCATACACTCTCACAGTCACAGGCGTGTCCCTTTTCAGAGGCATGGAGACACCCCCCACTCCCGCAAGCAGGAGGAGGGGCTGCTGACAGTGACTCTGTGCCACTTAGGCCTAGGAACCTGGTCTCGTCACGGGCACATGCCCACATCGCTGTGGGCAGCAAAATGCCTGCGAACAATTTGAACATTTGTCAGTTTTGCTTTGTTTTGTTTTTTAAGAGACTAGGTCTTGCTATGTTGCCCGAAGTTGTCTCAAACCCACAGACTCAAGCGATCACTAGCCTCAGCCTCCCAGGTAGCTGTGATTACAGGCGCATGCCACCAAGCCTGGCTCATTTGTCAGTTTGTTAACGGAACACACCCTCTCAGCTGACAATTCTCCTTGTGGGACTGACTCCTGCACACGTGGAGTGATGGGCATTCCCGCATACATGAGGATGTTCACAGAGGCCCTATTTGCAAAAGAAAAGGGACCCCAATGTCCCCCAGAAGAAGACAGGAGCCAGTTCCATATGAGACGGTGGAAGCAAATACAGACAAACAAGGTAACTTGACGGAAGGTGGTCACGGAGAACATCTATTTTGCCACCATTTTATTATGAAAAAAATGTTTACTTACACAGCGACATAGGTACCACCTAGATTCTAATATTTTTCTTTACTATTTTATGCCACACGTGTCTGTTTCATCCATCCATACATTTTAATCCCTGAATACATGTCAAAGTCAATTGCAGGTATCTCAGCTATATTTTTAACTGCTACCAGAAAGGGACAATAAAGAGCATATACGGTTATTTGTAATTGTAAATATCTGGGAGGATAGACCGTAAAATGGTAGCAGCACTTGTCCCCAGGGAGGGGAACTCTCTTTTAATTGTATGCCCTTTGGTTCTCTCAGATTTTGTATTATGTGTTATTGCTTTTTTAATAAAAAAAATTAAAATGCATTTAGTTTCACAGGGGAAGCGACTGTCAAATCTTTCTCTGCAGTCATAGCTTCTATGGAGTAACCCTGCACGCAGGCAAGCCAGGTGCGTGCGTGTGTGCGTGCACGTGTGCACACACCCACGCCCGGAGGCGCTGTGGCGCTTGCCTCTCGTGATAGATCACTCCGCATCACTTCCTCATGAGCTGGAATCTTGCGATGTGGGGCAAGTGCCTGACGGAGACTCTATGTAATTTCCAAGTCAGTGGCCGTCACAGGCAGCGTGTCTGCTGCTAGCGGGTAGCAGGGAGCACATGGCAGCCATTAGGGCAGCCCGCCTTCTGCAGAAGGTTAGCTGTGCACTCGCGGTGCCCCGGCTCGGTCTCTCTCCCTCTATAAACATCTGTGCAACTTCAAATAAATATCCTCCCAGAACCTCACGCAGCCTGAGCTCTGATGGGAACCCTACGCAAGCTGGAAGTGTGTACAGCCAGAGAAACACAGAACTGCAGGGACGACACCTACCCCCTGTGAGCCAGGCTGAAGAGGGCATTCTACAGGAGATGGCCCATCCAGAGTGGGGCTTTCTCCCCAAAGCATTCTAGCCAAGTCCTGAGAGACATGGCTTTTCTGCGTTTGTTTTAGAAAAAACAAAAACAAAAGAGAGCAAACGAACAAAAATGGCAGAAAGAAAAATGGATAATTACGATGATCAAGGTGAACAGCACTCGAGGCTGAACACTCAAAACAGTCTCTGCAGCAGTGCCTGAGCGCTTATATAATGCCTTCCTCTCCGCTCTAAACCGGAGGCTCCCAGGATGCTGAGCCTGTTGCTGGTGACATGTCAGCGCCCCCAGGGATGGATTTCCCACCCCTGTCTCACACCCTGGGAATCACACTCCACCTCTCGGAGACAGTAAAATCAAAAATGAGATAACTGAAATGTGATGAATTATAGGAATAACCTTGAATAAATACCCAAAATCTGTACTTTCCCTGCATATGAAAAGGGTTTGGTAGCTGATGAGACAAAGAGGAAATGCAAACTGTTTAGAATGTTGCTTATTCTATTTGAAAACACACCAGTCTACTTTTTCATTAAAAAAAAAAAAATCGTTTGGTAAGAAGATTGTGGAAACACTATTTTCAACTAAGTCATGTATGCCTGTAACATGCATGAACATGTGCGCATATGCACACATATACATCATCTGTTTGCATATATAAACATGCCATGTTTGACTGTGACAGACTTTAAGGACCACAGTAGACAGAAATCTACCTCTTATCATATATCTAGAAAATACTCTGTGTATTAACCTCAAAATTCGATACTAAACTGAAACTAACTACATTGGGTGGAAAAAAGAAATGAGAAAATGAACTATATTCCCTTATTTGCTTAATGTTCTTTCCTAGGGTTTATTTGGACAGTGTCTCTAGTTGCATCTACAAACCAATACATCTGCTGTCAGATCACTAAGGCATTTGACAACATCATTTTAGAACCTTTAGTTACCGAGATATCAATAATTAAATGCATTCAGTTCACACTTTGTTCTTGTGGATACCAGCTATTTATCTCTGTCCTCTGAAGAAGCTAATGGTATAATGGGCAAAACATCAAGAATAATTAAGAAAAACATTGCTATAAACTCTGTCAGAAGGAAGAGAACTTTTACCCAGGACCCCAGCTAGAGCTGATACAGGATCCAGCCAGTACTGACAATCTGGTAGAAAAGTAAAAGGCTAAACTCAACAATCAGGTAACGAGCAGTGTGCACTCAGGGAATCACCTGGCACACCCGGTAGCTCCTCTGTGTGCAAATGCCACCTGTGGTGGAACAGAGCCATCCTGCAGGCTACCTGGGCACCTCTGACAGCTGGGTGGGTTCACCCAGGCCCACCCACCTGGGTTGACAATGGCAACAGGGTTAATTCACTTCCAGTTGATTACATCCTGAAGGAAATTCAGCTCCTGGTCTAACATTCCTGCCTCAGGTTTGTCTGCATAGCTAGGTGGTACCAACACAGAGATTCAAAGAATGATTTCTTGAGGGGATGACCAGCGAGGCATCAGCCACCAGCTCATTGAGCATGAGGTGTATTTCTGCTTTCATAGCTGAGGACAAATTCAAAGGGAGAAATTATTCTTTTTCCTTCTTTAAGTAAGGATCAGGCCCATCTGGTATATAAATGTATCAGGTAGGAGATTATATTTTAAATCAGCATCAAATTCCTTATAAAACCATACACAGATTGAAGATAACGTAATTGAAGAATGAAGAATTATCTAGAAGCATAGCAATGGGAGCTATCTGTGAAGAGGCCATCTTTGAGATAAGCAGTGTGGTAGATCTGCACATCCTTTCAAAATCTCTATTTTCCTTGTCCCTAACTGGGAGTCTTTTCCATGAGTGCTCTGACCTCACCGCCTGTGACTTGGAGGTGGGCTTCCTTTTAGGGGTCACATTAGCTCCCCCGTGTCCACCTTTCCACTTCAAAGAGTCACATTTGCCCAAGTAAGTGCTCCTGTTTCATCATTAGATCCACAGGACTTCCCATCTCTGTGGGCAAATTTACTGCGACGAAAATGGATATCTTGCTATTAATGACGAAGATATGAAAAGCGTGGAATTAAAATAAGCTGCCTCAACTTCAGGGGAAGAAATGTTACAGGAACTGCTTTGTCAACCCTAATTGTGTAATTACTTCTTGGCTTGGTCACCTAAGCTGGGAGCAAGAAATAAGAGACAATGGCAATTTCTTACTGCTGAAATGAAGGTGTCAAGCTGTCGTGTGTGCTCTGTGTAAGCGGAGCTAAAGTTTACATTTGTATCGTGTTACCACAATTACAATCTTCCAGAGCACAGCAAGAAATGAGTGGTAGAAGGTCAGGCCTCAAAACAGGCCCCCTAAAGTTTGCTTGCACAAACATTTATTTAAATGAGCCAGAGTTAAGGCTAATCCACTTTTGGTCTCAGCCTCATTTTACACCAGTGCAATTGGTGAAATGCTGCCGGCAACATGTATACCAAGAGCAATAAAGTCATCCTTAAAAAACAGTGTTAATAAAGTGGTTACTAATAATAACTAACCACTAGATGGCTTTAGATTCTTCACCTCTCAGGATCTGATGGTGGATCATCCTAGTCTTCGAGGTGGAGTCAGGCTGACAGTCGGGAGAGACCAGGGGAGACCCCTTGGGGGTGTGAACTGCTTAAGGCAGGGAGGGCAGCCCAGCCAGAAGGTTCCATTCCTTCCTCTCGCTGCTCCAGAGCCCCCCTTAGAGTCAGAAAATTAATTATGAGGAGATACAATTCCAGTTTTAGTCCCATCAGCCTCTGGTCAGCTAAGAACAAGCACCGCATGCCAAAAAAGCTTTTTTTTTTCTCCTCTTCACATAAAGTGGGAACCACTCCTCATTCTAATGGAAAAAAAAAAAAAGAGCAGAGACACAAGAAGGAAGAGAAAAAAAAAGAAATTCCATTATAACTGGCTTCCTCAAGCTCCAGCCTAGGATGTGAGTAATCACAAAAACTGTAATATCAGCTTTTTTTGTTTTCCTTGCACTGGGTTCCTCCTTTATTTCCTTTCAAAGAGGGTCAAGATCTTTTTTTTTTTTCTTTTTAATTCATAAAAGCTGCTTTGTGATTATTGAAAGGTTGGGTTCGCTCTGGAACAGCTCTTCCTTCCACAGCCGTCTTAAATTTGGGGGCAGAAAATACAACTCTCACGAACGCCTCTCAGCAGGTCCCTGAGGGACCTCCAGCCCTGACCCCACCTCAGCTTCGGATCTCCTGGGAACCTCCAAAGCCCCAAGGCGGCTGTGGAAAGGAGTACTCTGAACCCACAGCGGCCGGCAGAGTCAGGGGGCAGCTCCGCTGTGCGAGGGCCCGGCTGCCCTGGATGCCTGCCTAACATGCCAGGCAGGTTGTATGCCCATGCCTGCCCCACACAGGCCAGCGCCCCCCACCAGCGGCCTGTGAATGCCACGTCTCCGCTCCCCATCCTCCTCCCCACCACCTCCTATCCTAACTAGCAACGGGGCAGGGAGGAATAAAACTAAATGTAGGTTGCTGACATGCTGTGTGGTCCAGTCCCTTTGGATTCAAAACATCAATGAACTTTCTAACAAGCGGCCAAGTTCCATTTAAGATCAGAAAGCAAACGAAACAGAACTATTCTGAACTCCCCCAGCCACAGTGCTGGGGGCCCCCAACTCTGCGAGGCACTCAACCATGGGTGCGCCCAGCAGCTCCCTGGGCAGGAAGTAGTTCTGTCTCAGACGGCGGTGTGTCCTCCGGGATGTGGGACCCCGGTGTCACCTATGGGGAGGCGGACCCTGCTGTCCGGGATGGGCAGTTCCTCAGGGGCAGATGGCAGGGGAGGCAGGGCCTCCCCGAGCTCCCTCCACTCAGAGCAACCAGCCCCAGAGCAGAGCGCAGAGCCGAGGAAAGAGCCACCCCGCCTGCTTCTGAGGGCTCAGGAGAGACACCCCCGGGCGGCTTGTGCTGAAGAGCCACAGGACTGCAGCAGGCAATCTGCCCATGCTGGGGCTGAGGGAATCACGTCTGTGGAAACATCCCCACACGAGACAACGTGGTGTCTGCCTCTGGTGACGAATACGCTGACGGATTAAAGGGAGCATCGGTTTTCTCTCACAGCATGCAGCTGCTTCCTGATCCTTCCTGGCCGCGTCACGGGTAGCTCCCACCTGTGGGAACACTTTCTTCCTTCACCTGTGTTCATCTGAAACTTGCACCGTCACCTCAATCCTGAAGATCCTATGCTGGGGCCCAGCACTTGCCACGGACCTGCCGGACGCACCCTGCCATGGCCTCTGGTGAGGGCCTCTGGTGGAGACGCATTTTCTGGAAACGTCATGGACACATGGGGGAGAAGCTGCAGGTGGATGTGGGAAGGTAGCTGGGGCCGCGTGGGCAGAATCCCTGCGGTCCAGAGCTCTGGGCACAGTGCATCCACCAACTGCCACCTCTCTGAGTGTGGAAGCTTGCGGCCAAGCCGTGGCGGCCAGCTGACTTTGACAGGACATCCACCTTACATGGTCACACCAGAGCACACTCCGTGTCCACCAGGAGGACAGAGACCACCCCGTCCCGATCCCACCCCACGCAGTTTCTTCTGGGCGGGGCTTGCAGGAGGACACACCAGGCACATGCCCTCTCTGGGCCGCGCCCTGTCCCCCCTGCAGTCGCGTCTCCAGACACCGAACGGTTCCATTCACAAAAACGTGCCCCGTCGCCGCTGGAAGGTGAAAATCCTCCTTCCAGGATAAGCCTTTTTGTCACCATCTTAACACCAGCATCTCCACACTGGCCCAGCCCCCTTGCTCCTCGATGAGGCTGTCGATGAGGTGGTGTGCTCCATGCCTCCTGACAATATAATCATCATAAACTTTATTATTACATCTGGAACTTCATGATACGCTCGGTAATTGATTACAGAGGCACAGCCCAGAATGCTGCGCCCACCAGCTCCACCACAGTTCCAGTAACCTAACTGCTTAATACTCCTGGAATGTGTAAACAGCGCTAACGGCCGCATTCCCCACATGGCCACGGCAGGGGAGCCACCGGCTCGGGAGCTGACAGCGATTTTCTCCGACCGGATGTAACATCCTCCTGGCGTGGAGCCTGAGATCATGTTGTGGGGAGCGACGAGGACAGATCACCACGGTCACTTGGGGCCGAAACTGAGGTGACCCACTGTCCTTGGGGACCTAGCTCAGTGGTGAGGTTCAAATGCAGTTGCCACCCATGGGTGCTCGCTCTGGGACTATGGGGAGCACCATGATGGCTGTTCCTCAAGGCACAGAACCAGGATGGCAGGGGAAGGTAAAGCGGACAGAGACTACCTTGGGCCAGGACTGTGGGTGGATGAAACAAGAGCCCTCTCTAACAGGAGCCAAGAGGGCAAACCTCACCAGGACTGAAGTCATGCTCAGGGGTCCCTAGGAGCTGGGGCCACAGAGAAGGCTTTGCATAAAGCCCCTTCACTTTCCTCCATTCAGCCCAGCAAGAGGCAACCCCACTGTCCGGAAGGTTGCAATAAGGGCAATTGGAAGCCCCCAACCACGACCACCCCCAACCACTACCACCACCCAGTTGGCCCAGCTAGACGAGGTCACCTGGAGGTCACGTGATGGTCAGACAGGGAAATGCAGTCCCACTCCCCCTGCATAAGTATGGCCCTACCCCACCTTTACCCAGAGCAACCCAGCTCAGGCCTGCCTGAGCGCTCTTTCTCCCCGCAAATCCATCTTAAACCACCCAATGAGTACATCGAGCATTCTGTTTGCAACAGAGGGCAACTCTGCCCCAACTTGAGGCCACAGGCCCCAGCTCGGAGGGCTGGGGAGCAGACAGCGTGAGGTGGCGGAGCCAAAGCTGTGAGCGGGCACCCAGGGAGCCCACACCCTGACACCTGCGACCCGCCAGCCTCCCCTTAACCTTGGCCAACGAGTTCCCGTTAAAAATGGCCCTGCCGTGCACCACAGCCAGGTTCCCGCACAAACGCTAATAAGTACTTGTTTGTTGAACTGAAAAATCATTACCACAGAACACGTCAAGTAATGAAAGATGTTTTCCTCGGAGAAATGTTAAATACTTCACTTCTTTCACAAGGAACGAGTACATGTGTTTCCAAATAATACCTTCCTCCCTCCCCACCCACACTTCATCAGCGAGTCTGCAGCTCCAGGACCCGAATTGAACAAGCTCATGTTGCATGGCTCTAAGAACCGAGAACACGCTGTTATTTTATTTATTTTCCTTTGCCCAGCTGACTACATGTTTGTTCTATTACTTATTCACCTACCCATCTCAGTGGGAACCTCAGTCACGTAGCCCAGTGTCCGGGCTGCCTTACTATTGCACGCAGAAAAGCAAGAGAAAACACCACCACCGCAGCCTCATCTATTACCTGACGCAGGTTTCGCTAACTAATGTATATGAAAGAGCCATTTTATCACAGGCCCGGAGCAAAAACAAAGGCAGGCAAAAGAACGTCAAGAAAAGAGAGCATTTCACCACGTGAGAACCGGTGGTAACCCCATCTTCTCCTCTGGCAAAAACGAATCCTTGCCCCCTTTCAAAAGCTTTTCATTAGGCAGATGAGCAGCAGCGACTACATGACAGACATTCTGAGGCCTTTAAGTGTTTCAGAATCTCTTTACCTAAAAGGAGTCACACCAGTTAATTTGTGCTTGCGTTCCAGAGCCCTCATCCCCAGGCTTCGGGTGGAGCAGTGGGGCAGAGATGCAGGCAGCTCTGAGTCTCTGGAAAACCCAAGTGACTTCCAGGTAACCTGGTCTCATGGGAGGAACTCCGAGAGGGAAACGCGCATCGCTTAGATGACACACACGCAACTCTCAGCTGATGGGGGGAAAGCTGCCGCCCCAGGTTTTGCCGCCATTGATGTGATTTGAATGTGGGAGCTCAGGCCTGGCACACCTTTGAGACACAACGAGTCCCATGTATTCCACCATCTTGTCACAGAAGCAATAATCCAGGGCCCCAGCTGCTGAAATTCAGGCAAAAACACATCAAGAACCACAATCTCCTCTCAGGAGTCACCAACACACCCCTCCCGAGGCTCCATCTGGCTTACCTTGGGAGGGGTTACCTGGGAGAAAAGGAAGCATCAGCTCACAACCACTGCTCCAGAAATGTGGATGCCAGGAACTTCTTAAAACTTGGTGACTTTCCTTCTTTTTCTTTGCTGTGTTTTTGTTTTTTTGTTTTTTGTTTTTTTTTTTTAGACTAGGTCTTGCTATGTTGCCCGGCATAGTCCCAATCCCGCAGACTCAAGTGATCCCCAGCCTCAGCCTCCCAGGTAGCTGGGATTACAGGTGTCCTCCACCGTACCCAGCTGCTGTTTTCAAGACCAGGTCTCACTATGTTGCCTGGGGTAGTCTTGAACCCACGAACTCGAGCAATCCCAGGCCTCTTGCCTCCCAGTGCTTGGATTACAGGCATGCGCCACCACGCCCGGCTTGTTTTCCATTTCTGAGGAGAAACAGATCTCCTTTTCTAAGGGGAAGCAAAATCCCCTCTGATTCCAACACTGAGGACAGCCGTTTTTCCACAGGTGAATCCATAATGGACCAAGACTGACTCACAGGGACGTTCTCCTTCACCCATCCCTGAGGAGCCACCACGCTGGGGACTTTGGCGGCTACTGGGCAAGGCACTTTCTCAGCAATTACTTGGAAAGAGGAAGTAGCAATACGGGGCCTTCTCATCAAGGGCTGACAGGAACTATCCTAGCCACACGTTACACGCAGCCAGGTCTCCCGGGGGGACAGCAGACCTGGTGGACGGATGTCACGCACTCCCCAAGCACCTAGCTGGCCCGCTGTGGCTGAAACACCCAAGCCCCGGCTGGACACTGCTCACTAGCACCGCTGGCCCTTCAGCCGCACAGCCCCTAGAGAGTCAAGAATGGACACAGGACAAGAAAAGGTTCAAGGACAGCTGCGCGAGGTCAGGGAATCCCCAGGTTGGCTGAAAGCTCCACAGGTCACCAAGTGGCTCAAGGACCCACGTGGCAATGTGGAGTCAAACCACTCGGGGCAGTCAGGCTGTGAAGAGTGGCACTTCCTCCAGCCACCTGGACAGGTGAGGCCCAGGTGACGGCTCCAGCAAGCCCAGCAGGTGCCTGTTTTTCTCTGACTCTCTCCTGCTTTCTCACCAAAAGGTCAGCGCTCTGTCCTCCCAGTGCACTTTGGGAGAAGGTGGCTGTCACCCCAGAAGGTGCAGCCGCTGGGGACTCCCCTAGGACCGCGGGCATGGAGCCACGGTGTCCAGGCAGTGCCAGGGTGGCAGCCGCGGTGCTGAGATCCGGCACACCCTGAAAACGGTGTCCCAACTATAAAAAGTATCGCTTTCCTCCTTCTCCTGGATGCTAATATTCAAGCCTTTTTCTCCCTGCTAATTTTAGAAGTCCTGCTATTCTTTGGGAAGAGAATGGTGTGAAAATCAAGCATAGTATCCAAAAATAAAAGAGTAGATCTGTTTCAGGGCTTGCAGCATATTTAACTGGAAAGCAACTCCAGATATGCTGCCTTCTATCTAGTCTTGAGTGCGTTTTCCAATTTCTTCAGAATATTTTAGCTTCAGAAGAGATAGGCAAGGATGAACTTCCTAATCTGCGAATATTTTCTGAGACTGAAATGGAAACCCAAAATTATTTCTAGACGGGGAGCTGGGGGGCTTTTCGGAAAGCAATGCCAGGTTACCACACGCATGGAGGTAGTCCCGTCGGGCCACGCCAAGATCGATGACAAATTTTCCTTGGGGGCCTGTAGCCTGTTCCCTTTGGAGCATGCTCTCGGGCAGGTGAAGTGACACAGAGGTGTGCTCCTCGGCAGGCTTGCCAAGCCTCCCGCGTTCATGTTTAAAAAATTTTGTTCTCAGGAAATCTGTTATTCCAGGCCCGCCAGCACCGGGGCAGAGCATGTGGTCCAGGTTAGCGGGGTCCCGGTCCCTGACATCCGAGTCGCTCCGGAATAGTCCAGCGTGCTGTCGGGAGGGGTGAGAGGGAGGATGCGGCCAGGCCGCAGCAGTCACCTGAAGACCCCGGCCCACACCTCCTCCAGCCAGGGAAGCCAGAGCTTCGTGACAGAAAGTTAGAACTCTGTGTCAAGCCCTGCATGCAAACAATAAATATTACTTCTGCTCATAATCGGACTTTTCTCCAGCATCGTCTTTGAATGTTGAACCTTTTTCAATTAATTAAAAACTATGCACTGCAGAGTGCATATTTTATCAGCCCTCAGCTGCTTAAGTGTCTAGAAAAGACCAGGCAGTTTTTCTTTCTTTCTTTCTACCCTCTTTTTTTTTTCCAGGCAACCCAGAGCAAGTACTTGCAAGGGTCATATCTTTTTAATTATCTTTTCTCTCTTTGATTAATTATTCCGTCTGACAATAGCGTGTTTCTAATGCTATTCACCTGCCTTTGATGATTGACAACTTTTCTGTCTGATTCAGAGCAAACAGCTGCTGCCACAATCTCCTAGCAACCCGGGTGTGATGGATGAGCCCCCAAGATGGATGGCTGCAATAAATCATGTCTCCAGCCATAAAACTGAGAAAAGGGGATAAGAAGAAAAGCGAACGAAAAACAAAACAAGGTTTCTTCCCATGAGTGCACTCAGTTCCTTACCAATTATACCTGAAATGGACTTTGCACCTATTAATAGCAAAGTTTTTCTAATCAGGAAAAATGGGATGATGCCATTTGTATCAAAGGTGTTTACAATTGTTCCTGCAAATTGGCACTTGTACACCAATTACCTCCAACACTGCCCAAGAGCAAGGGCAGAGGATCAAAGTTTTGCTTCCTTCCGTGAAGTCTCAGCAAGAAACAAAATCATCTTTTTAGAGTCAGGTGGGATTCCAGGCATCAACAAAGGATATAAATCCGATTCCACCTGATTTGGAGCAGCAACTGGACACTACCAAAAGTGACACCGAGACACCCCTGTGTGCAAAGCATCAGGCTGCTAATAAAGTTATTTCAAAAGAAGTGCACGAGTCCACACACACACGTACATGCACAGCTGCCTGGAGCCGGTGAGCAAATCAGTCACACTTCCAAGCCCTTTCCCGTTCATGGGAGGTGCCGACTCAGGGAAAAGTTTGTCTAGGAATCCGCCAGAGAGGGACACGCGGCCCTTCCACAAGTTTTCCATTCCCATTTCTTTAGATTTTAAACAAATAAAATAAAATACGAAAACGGCCCAACTAGCCCAGCCTAACTTTCTGTCCTGTCATTTTTTTAAATCAATGTCCACACGATAAGTCATACAGGAGCTCTGAATTTAATTAGCAGCCCCAAATAAAGTCACATATTTAATAGAAAGCCTGACAATTAAATTTGCACTATCGGGGCTCTCCTAGTGGAGACCGGGAGGACCAGCACAGTTTCTGTTTTCCTTTTTCCACCGGCAAACCAGGCAGCCAGGCCTGAGAATCAGAGGAGGGCTGGCAGGCCAGCGCCTCCCCGGCTGCTGAGCTTCCCAGGCAGCTGGGGGCTCACCGGTAAGCCAGCCTGCGTCCCTAAGTACTTCCAGTAGGTGGGGGTGTCCAGGAGCAGAGCTCAAGGGTGCAAAAGAAACAGAAAGGATTAGCCGCCAGGGCCTGGAAACAGCTGTCCACAACAGTCCTGGCGGGGGTCCGCTGGGGCCGAAGACCCGGACCATGTGCAGACACCCAAGGGGAGGAGGCTTCTGGGAGTCGGGGCAGGAGGCGAGCACCGTCATTTTTTATCTGAAATATTCCTCAGATATGGAAGCCTCACACTGCTAACCAAGCCAACCAGTCTTTTTTGAATAGTTATATTGTGCTAAGCTTTTCAAACACAGATTTTTTTTTTTTAAGCATGTCACAGAGTTTAAAAATTCAGACAAGGGTCCTGGCTTCGACAACTACAGCTCTGTTTATATTTTAATGTTTTGTACGTGTCTGCCTGTGTCGGGAAAGAAAGAGAGAAGTTGCTTGTTAGCTTTCCGTGTAAATCACAGATACTTCATTTTTCCCTGTGTCCTTGGCAATTATTCAACATTAAAACCTTTACCCAACCCCCCCCCCTTTTTTTGGTGGGGTGTGTCTGGGCTGTCGTATGTGGGAGGGCTGTGTCTGGTCAGTAGCAATGAGAACCCAAGGCCAATCGATGGAAACACACACGCACACACACACACACACACACACACACACAGACCCCTACCCTGCCCTGCTCGTCCCACTCTCAAGTTACAGGTTTACACGGCAAGTCTAAATAATATTCAAAATGATAAATGGCGCCCTAAGCCCGGAATCCACCATCAATCTTTTTTTAAGGAACATCCATCTTCAGTAACGCATGTTTGAATCATGTGAAGCCAGGAGCCCTGAGATTCATTTCTACCACCCCTCACAAGCCAGGGTGGCTTGAATGATACCTGTCAGCCCTGTTTTTTTTCCCTTGACTGCTAAAGGGGAAAAAAGAAGGGGACAGAGAAAAGGCGTGGGGGGGGGGGGGTGGTCGGAGGTGCATCAAAGACTGAACAGTGTGGATTAGCAGATAATATGAAAGAACATAACCTCTCTGGCGCCTCTGCCAAGCCTACACCCGCCACGCCACACAGCCAGACAGCCATCCACAGAGCAGGCTCTCTCCTCTCCTCGCCCCTGCCTCTCCTCTCTCCTCCCTCTCCCTCTCACCAAATCAGCAGTGCTCTCCCTGCAAGCCGGAGTTACTGTATGAGGGAGAGAAGGAGGAGAAGGAGGAGAAGGAGAAGAAGGAGGAGGAGGAGGGCGAGGAGGAGGAGGAGGACGAGGAGGAGGAGGAGGAGGAGGTGATAGTGGTGGTGGAGGAAGAGGAGGAGGAGGAGGAGACAGCATCACATGAACTGGACTCCCTCCCCTCCCTGTTGTCTGGCTGGGGCCCATATGATAAATGACATATGTCATTCTGTCAGGAGGGAAGGGTGGGTCAGTGATGTATGACTCTGCTGAAAAGGAAATCGACTGTTTGGCATGGTGCAGCTCTTCTCCACCAGGATTTAGTTTCAGAACTCTGAAATGAATTCTCCAACGTTTCAAGTGCATACTTAGGGCAGGCTGATGCGAGGCCTGGGGAAATGGCACTTCATCCTCCCCTGCCCTTCCCCTGGCAAAAGAAAAAAAAAAAAAACCCACAGTTCTGCCACTGGATACCTGCGAAAGGCCACGCGCATGTCAGAGTCCCCAGCAGTCACACGCCACGGGTTATTAAAAATGTGACTGGGGGGGGGAAGAAATTAAGTGCAGTAAGGTTAGTCCTTTTATTTATTTATTTTTTAATGGCAAAGGGCTGACACAAAAGCAAGATAAAAATTAGCATGTTTGAAGTAATCGTCCCACAGCTTGACATCTGCATAGTAAATTTTAAAGGAAAAAAATGTGTCAGACAGCCATGAGCCGCTTCGCCCTCCCCCCTTTCATTAGCTCACTGCCAGGGTGGCACTGCTGAACCTCATTACGGCGAGAGGATTTATGAAGCTGAACCCAATGGCAAAGAAAAGGCATCTGTCAATAATTGTAGGGAGCTGCACTCACAGCTTTGAAATCTCATTAAGTATGCAGTTATCAGGCATAAAGATCAAAAACATTACTCAACTCCGACAGAATCTTATGGAGGAACATTAATTAGCAACAGGCCTACAGAACAAAAAAAAAAAAAAAAAAAAAAAAAAAAAAAAAAAAAAAAAAAAAAAAAAAAAAAAAAAAAACACAGACTTCCTCTCACACCTGCCCAGCCCACAAACCTAAAGCAACACTCCCCCTCCCGTCCGAAAAAAAATAATTCCCGGCATCTGAGACTGATCAAGAACATGAAACAAGAGAGACACACACAGAAAGCAGGAGAGGGAGGGAAGGGGTGGGCGGTGGGCAGGGAGGGAGGGGAGAGGGAGGGCGGGGAAATTCAGTTGAGAAAGGCTTGGCGGTGAGGAGAGAAAAGGAAGAAGCTGTCAAACTTGAGAAGGATGTCAGCACTGGCCCTGATTACAGGGGCCTATGGAGTTCTCAGACCTTTTATCATCCGAGCCATCAAAACCAGCCTGGGAGTCACTGCAGGAGGCCTGGTGGCTGCCAGTCTGCAGCCCAGGCCGGGGGCCTGGGCCCTGGACCCTTCGTCCGGCCCTTGCTCACCTGGCAGGCAGGGAGCCGCAGGCCCAGTGCCAGGAGCAGGCCTTCAGCAGCAGCCCCGCCGTGTTCCCCAGCCTGGCCTGCACCAACCAACAAAGGGGACCTGCGCTGTCACGTCCATCTCACCACCACCCCAAGACGCCTTTCTCTGCCTCCAAAGAGACGCTGGCATCTCCTCCTCACACAAACGCTTTCTCTGATGTCGTTCCGACTGTGGCTGATTTATATACAGTCTCACTTACACCACGTTTAAAAATTAAAACATAAATGTGGGGCATCCACACCCCCAAGTGGCGAGCCAACATCGGATCAGGAGACCTCCTGACCTTCTAGGCACATGGGCCAGAGTCATACAGAGGCCCGCACGGGCTGGACTCCGGGACATCCCAAGGAAGAAAACGAAACGCCAACTTTGCTCGCCCACCACGAGCTCAGCCTCTCGCAAGTTGCACAGGCATAGCAGAAGCTACATGCATCTGGAGACACCCCACAAGGGCCCTGTGCTGGGGTAGCAGGCGGACTTGTCTGCCATTTCCCCACCGCCAGCATCCAGGGCAGGTGTGCTCAGGCCGGGGAGGTCGCAACTATCACTCCAGTTACAGTCCAAGAGGCAAGTGCAGCCAAGCCTCTGGCTGGTCAGGTCATGCAGGAGCTAAGTGCGGTCCCCAGCCTCCCCCAGGAGAGGTGAATAATAATAATAGTAATAATAGTAATAATAATAAACAATAATAATTAATAATAACAACAACAGTGATGATGCATATTCTGCATGCATCCTCCTCCTTGCACTGTCACAGGAAGACAGCCCCCCCCATCCACAGCATATGTTGGTGAGTGTGCACAGCACTTCCCATAATCCCACACCAGGAGAAAACCTGCACAACAACACCTCCTCGGAGCCAAAATCTGTGCTCTCGTTCCTCTCTGAGCTCCACTTACACTCCTGGCCACACTTCCCGCATTTCCCAGCTACTTCCGCAGCGCCTCCCCTCCAGAAGATAAAGCTCACCTTTTCTTAATGAGCCACATCTTTAAGGAAAAAGACATTAGGATTCCTAGGCAACCAGCTTGGAGGTTCCTCCAAGCCAAGGCCCATCCTTTTCCATAAATGACTCTCCTTTGGAATATCAAGGAACATGGATGGCCCAGATCAAGTGACACCCATGACCAAAGTCAGTGGCAAGCACTTGTCTATAACCCAGAGAGGGAGAAGGAACCTGAGCAGTGGCGTGACAATAAGGTGTTTATATTTTTTACGTGCTTACCATATTACCTTTATTATGTGTAACATCAAAGTGATTATAGCAATTACATCTAACAGAATTAATTACAGAACTTCCCATCATTCCAGGATACATAATGCATTAGAAGTAAGTCAAAGAAAGAAAACATCTTGATTGTAGTAACTATTGTTGGTGTGTATTTTCCCCAGCAGCAATGCCAAGCCAACAGCAGCTTTCAGGAAGGCTATGGCGATGGAGACGGAGAGGTTTAATTGGAAATGAGGTGTATTTTCTTTAAATGAAGTAACACTTTTGCTTCGTAATATGTCGGCGCTATTGGAACACATAAAATCAATTTAATTTTTTAAGTATAAATCTTCAAAAGGTGCCGGTTAATCCACCCAACCAGTGTTACTACATAAAGGAGAAAGCACATGGGTGAAAGACTTACAAGTCTTTACGTATGCAAAATAAATTCACTCAAGGCTTCATTAATATTAATTTAAATTCAAAACCCATTTACATTAAATTGTTCATTAAAAATTGCCTATTTTATGCAACATGCATTTCTCAAAGAACTCAGAGGAAACTGAATACATAGGACTCGATTTAATGATGGGGATGGAGAATCAAAAGTAAATGAATTTGAGTCATTTCACGAATATTGCCAAACAGCCCTTTGCTCACCATTAAGGATGGGTTCCAGTTTGGGGAACAAGCAGACAGTCAGAGTGCTTTGCTGTCTGCCACCACAAACTTGCGCGCATGACCTTCTAGTCTACTACAGGATAGGGAGAAAACAAGAGAAACTCGCAGACGAGAGAGGCAGTCACTTCAAAGTCCGAGTTGGGGAAAAATAGGCACCGCCTGAGAATCCCAACTGGACCCACAGGGCTCTAAGAGTTGGACTTGCTTTTTAAAAAACGTACATGAGCGAGAGCACTGCCTGCGCCCACCTTAGTCTAAAATAATGGTGTCTCTCCTCTTCACCCACCCCCTGTAACCCTTTATTCCCAATGCAAGGGGGTCAGGAATGGGATGTGGAGGAAGATTTGGTAGGTCCCTAGCTTGGGAGCCCTCCCCCTTGAAGGCAATCTGAACTTACCCTGTTTCCCCAACAGCTGTTCTGGACGAAGAAAACACAGTCATAATTAATAACATGTGTCCTGACAGTATGAATAAATAATTTATCATTAAGCCCAAACAAATCTAAATGACTCTTCAAGAGCCACACCTTTGCACCTCTGAGAAATAAGGTGGTTACTGAGTCCAGGTAATGTGACCTTTAGAGAGAAAAAAAAAAGCCTCTTTCCTCCCTTCATACAGCTCGTGGGCCATTCTTGTCGAAATACTAACATAATTTACGAATTGAAAGTAATTAAACCCAAGAATCTAAGTGCTGATCAAATCAAGTATATGTGCTAGAAAAGTCTTCTTTTTTAAATGGGGCTTATAAAATATTCAATATTTGGTCAAGGACACTATGTAATCTTTCTCATAAAGATTCCATAATGTAGAGTATGACAATTGTTCAGGCAAGTGGTCATAAGCAGATGATGCTCCATTACTGTCCGGTTTTTTTCTTCTAAAAACGCATAGCATTACTACTGTCACAAACAGTAATTGGAATCTTTACATTCACATCTAACAGAAACACTTACAAAAGCTGAAAAATTACAGGAAACTACCAACTCTATGGAGCCATTCCTTATCATTCAGGTAAAACATCAGTAAGGGTGGGGGAAGATATCTATAACCATGGTTTAGTAGGATTTAAAAATTAATTTAATGACTAACTGCAAATACTGGAAACTAAAATTAATCTGTCTGGATTTTTTTTTTTTTAGGAAAAAAAAGGCTTACAGACATTTAAATGCATGTATCAGGACACTTTATCAACCTAACATAAAATTGTCATCTTATCTTATTATATGACTATTTTATGCATGTGTCAAAGAATTTAAAAATGACTGCCTGTCTATTGAGTCTAATTACACTTGCACATTATCTGTCTCGATGTACCAGTCCATATCATTGTTACCGACACAATATATTGTATTCACCTTTCATTTTTAACTTCAGACAGAGAAACCACAATTTGGAGCAGAACGAAAACACACGCACACGCACACGCACGGGAACACCTGCCCGGGGGCCGGGGGTATGTGAGCCACCGTTCAGTCGGGTGCTGCCACAGCACAGCTGGAGGATAGGCCCAACTCCACAACTGGGCTGCTCACTAGTACAGAAGGGAAACACACACCCTACTTTAATAATTTTTTTTTTCAACTACAAGACCAAAGCTATTTTTACAGTTCGTCCAGTGACAGACAGGAATAAAAATGGGCCAGCAGGAGAGCCTTACAAATTGCTCTGGGAATAACTGTGACCTGTGTGTGAGGAGCTCAAACATGGCCATGGCACCCGGACCCAGGTCTCCCCAGCCCTCTCCCTCCGGTTTCCTGCTGGTGCCTGCAGCCCACGACACCAGCTAGAGGGAAAGCCGCACCACGACACCAGCTAGAGGGAAAGCCCCCCAAAAGGTCCAATCTGCACCCTCCAGAAGCTGAGCCTTCTCCTTCCAGAAATCCCGGAAGTGGAAGGCAGGAGGGAAAGCAGGGTTTCAATCCCAGGAATTCACCTGGGCTTCACGGCATCCCCCACAAGCCTGAGCAGTCACTTTCATTCTAATCACTTTACCAAACAATCTTTAGTAAAAAGAGGGAAAATGCAGGCTTGTGAGGCAATTTAGGGCATAACTGCTGATACATCAGTTATTGACTAGCTCGCTCCCGTTTATGAGCGCGCTCAAGGCAAAACTGAGAACAAAATGACAACATCAACCGCTCACAATCAAGTGTGGCCCTGGAGAGCACTGAAGCCCTAACTGACAGTTGTCAAGATAATGGGGGCTCAGCAGCTGATTCTGGAGGAGCCTCGTCCCCACCCTGTGCGATGTCCAGGGGAAGAGCCTTGCCTCCCGCACTCTTTGTTTTTCTCTTTCATCTTCCTGATTTCCCCCTCTAAAATCTGCACACTGGCTCTAGCTTTGCAGAGGAAGGGGGTGGAGGGGGGTGTGAGAAGGGCCCGGAGCCATCATTTTGTCACCTGGCTAAGGGACAGAATACCTGTCCAGGAGAGAAGTGTGTGGCAGGCTGGAGAGTGACTCATTCCCAGGGCCGAGGCAGAACTGCCCTCCGGGCTGTGCTTCTAGGATGGGAGAGCTCCCGCCGGAGCTGCCCGGGTGGACAGACCGAGCAGGCTGGTGGGGGGACACTGCTTGTGCACTGCCACTGCGGCAGGCCATGTCCATTGGCGACGGGAAATCACCTCCGCCTCGCTCTCACAGCTCCTCCTGGTCCACGAAGCCCCTCGGTGCTGTGTTACCCCAGCAGATCCCAAGCCTACAACTCACTTTCACAGAAGTCAGGATGCCTGGAGGGTTAGCCTCACGGGTGACCACCTACGAACTCCGTGGGAGATTATTTTCTTTCCACACCTAAGACTCAAAAGGTCAGTGGCAGGTTTTTACTCACTGAGAATCTGGGCTGGGGCGGGGGGGGGGGGGGGGGAGAAGGGAGAAGCTTCAGCTTTTTCTGATTTGACGGTGTCCTCCAGAAAATAAATGTGAATAGATAAAATAAGGATGGCTCTCTTCTTGACCCTGATAGCTCCAGGAAAATACTTATTTCAAGACAAACCCCATGTGTAGGAGTCATGGTGGAAGCCAGGGCTCATGGCCACTCCACCTGAAGGACACTGGCCTCCTTCTCACACACTCCTCAGCCTCTATGGCAGCAACATCTGTCCAGCGCAAATACACCCCCCTTTGTAACTCCTCGTCTGGAGAAAGATGTCTACCCAGGTTCCTCTCAGGTAGGTGAAGAAATCTCTCTCACCCTTCGAGAAAAGACACTAGTCATGCCTAATTTCTCCCGCCCTAAAAAAAATAACCCAAAAGTATGGAAATACATCTTCTCGGGGATTCTTGGAGCCGGCCTCGGCCTTCTAGAGAGCAGAGTTCCATTTGGCCTACATACACAGACAGCATGCACCTGTGTGCTATGTCTGCAAGCTCTCCCCAGCTCGCAGCCCTTTGTGGTTGTTATTCTACCCCAGACCATTAAAAGGGCCCTAATTCCTATGACATGATTATCCAGGTACCAAAGCCCATTTGTCACCTGCAGCAGAAAATTGAGTTAATGCACAACTAAAGGCAGCCAGGACTGTGTAATATCAACTTGATTACATCAAACTAGCTGCAAACCTAATTCTGCTGGATGACACTGCGTCGAGCTTGTCATCTCCAATCATTAAAGCTGTCAGAAATCCATCAGGTTTACAGCTAATTAGGTGAACACTAATGAAGCTGGCAAAACAACTTTTCTTTTTTTATGGCTGAGCGGACCTTTCAGTTTGGAGGGGAAAAAAAAATTCTCGAGTATTCTCAAGGTTGCTGAGGACTGGATTTCAGGTACCAATCAGCAGACATCTTTCTTTTTCCCACTCTCTCTCTCTATCAGTACAAAGCAATCAATTTGTCATCACTCTCAGTATGCCATAAAAGCAGGCATGAACCTTAGAACTTGCAGCTGTGAGAACTAAAAGAGAGGGGAAGAAAGAAAAAAAGGGGGGGGGGAGTTTCTTGCCGAAACCAACAAACAAACAAACACAAACTCACACAGTTCACTTCTTGGCCCATACTTACTTATCACCAGCCTAAATGCAGAGGACTTGTTCTCCCTCCACTCCTCTTAAATAAGTAGTCCTTCAGATACTCCCCACCCCCCTCCTCCACATGTCCATTAGGCAGAGGCATTCTGATAAAGTAAATCCAAAACCAGGGTATGGGAAAGAAAGAAAGCGCTCGCGCTGCCAACTTCTGATTGACCATTAAGCTATTGATGAATGTGCCTGTCAGGAGGGAGACAATTAAATCAAATATGAAACAAAGTCGTTTTGACGGGTCATTTTGATAGAGCAAAACCATTCTTCCATCTCCTATTAGTCGTGCAGTCAAGTTTTTTATATAATGAATATTTCTTAACTGACCTGAGATCTCCTGGCTGGCTTTTGTAAAAGGTGCAAGAAAGGTTAGCGAACAGGTTGCTTTCCAAAATAAACAAAGGCAACACGACAGGTCCTCCTTCTCCAATATTTTGAGATGAAGTTACCACATAAGGTGCTCGGATTGGCAAGGTGGAGGAAAAAAAGAGGAAGCAACCCTTCAGAGAGTTCTAGACCCAATGTAAAGATGCAGTCACGTAAGGTTCATCTGATCGAGGTGCAGATACCTTCAAGGGTGAGTGCAATGAAGAAAGAAAAAAAAAAAACTCAAAAGACTGGAAAGAAGCCCAAGACACTCCTACTGCCCAACTTCGTGAGGGAGATCTCCAAACTTTGAGAGTTTATTTTGGGGAGATAAGCTCAGAGCTTGAGCTTGGAATTTGAAGTACAAGGTGGAGTGGACAAGAAGCATCAGCCAGGAGGTGACTGGAGAGGCAGCAGCCTCCCTACAACCACTGCTGGGATTGTCAAACTTTCTAAATTTGGCCAACCGAGGACGGAGAGCAAAGTGTGCATGAGATGCCCCAAACCACATCTGTTTTCATCACAGGTTTTCTGAAGACACGAGCAGAAAAGTGCATTTCTGGTAGAAGGAAGAAGAGCATTCCCTCTCTGTGACCCTGTGGACTGAGACTGAGTTCAGAGTGCAGCCAGCATGTGGTGGACCCTCAGGCAGCACTGGAGATGACCAGCAGCATCGCCCCACAGGCACTGAGGGCACCCAGGGCAGCCTGGGACACAGCCTCACCCAAGGGGGGCAGCAGGCCACCGCCTGACCCCTCGCTGCCCTGCCTTCTTCCACGGAAAGGTAAGAACAGAAAAGGAGAAAGAGAGAAGCAAAGAAAGGAACCTGCACTTAACCCTCGGGCAGCAGCATCTGAACCTCTGCGCATCTGAGTGCCACTCATATCAAAAGACATCCTGTCCATATGTGGTCCTCTCAGCCAGCAGCCCCAAATCCCTGAAGTTGCACTGACAGGGCCCTAGTGACGTCACAGAGCTTGGCCTCACCATTGCCAGTGATTTATTGATGTTTATTGGGAATGAATAGATCAAAGGCAGCAGCATGACGGGCGATCAATCAGTCATCAAATCAAGGGTGGCAACGGGCCAGAAACCCTCCTTCCAGGCAACATGCCCCTGACTGACATTATTGCAAAATAATGTTTCGTGCACGGGTTTGGTTTTGTTTTCAATGATGCTTTTTCCAGAAAAGAAAAAGAAAATCGGTTCAGTCTTAACAGGAGTTGACACTCGTGGCGAAAAGAAAAGAAAAAAAAAAAGTCCTCAGACACGTCCCAGAACTAAGTGCTGTAAGGAGACGAGGGTGGGAGAAGCGGTGGAAGGAGGGGGTGAGGGTCGGGGAAATCAGGGGTGAAGGGAACGCCATCATCCAGCACTGACTTGACAGTCATCTGACAATACCCAGACCCTGTGCGCTCTGGCTTCCACCGCTGCGCCGGGTTTGGGCCCAATAAATGAAGAATCAATCGCACGAGCGGTAAGGTGGCCGGAGGGACCGGCCGGCTCCCCAACTCGCTCCCTCGCGCCCGGCAGACCCCGGCGGGGGCCGGCCGCCGGAGGACTCCGAAGGTGTCCCGGGAACTCAGGTGACCCCGCCCGGCCCCACAGAAAGAGGCAGAAGAGAGCTCCTTCCCATGCCCTCGGCAGCCGGGAAGCTGGGGCGCGGGGACCCAGCCCGGCGCGGGTCGCCCCGCGCCGGGCGAGCGCGGCTCCCCAAGTGGGCGCGAGCGGGAAGAGGGCAGCGCGCGGCGGGGCGCCCGGGGGGCGTCCGGGGGCGCCCGGCACCCAGAAAGGAAAGCGGCGAGCGAGCCCGGCGCCCCGGAGTTACTCTGCGCGGCTGAGGCAGAGGCGCGGGCGGCGGGGCGCGGAGCGGGTGGCCGCCGGCCGGAGCCGCCCGGCGCGGGGAGGAAGAGGAGGAGGAGGAGAGGAGGAAGGGGAAGCGGCTCGTACCTGCTGCGCGCCGGGGCGCCTGCTGCTTCCTCCTCGGCATGATGCTCCTCCGGCGACTGCCGCTGCCGCCGCCGCCGCCGCCGCTGCCGGGCTGAGGAGAGCGAGGGAGGGGCGGCGGGCCCGCGGGGGGGCGAGGCGGGCGGCTCTCAGCCTCCCCCCCGGAGAGCGGCCGCCCGCAGGATGCTGCTGCGCCCCGGCTCTCCGCGTCCCCCCCTCTCGGCGCTCCGCCGCGATCCCCGAACGTGCGGAGGGAAGAAGGAGGGCGGGCGAGGGAGGCG